>PVJX010015704.1:0-41963 GCA_004027295.1 Dolichotis patagonum
GTTTTGCTTTTTCCGTGGCGCCCGAGAAAGAATGCTGAACTGCGGTCTTCAGCACAAGCTAAGATTTCACAGCTAGGCAAGAAAATATCAGCCCAATCCTGAGGGAGGGTGGAAGCAAGTGCCTCTGTCCCCATCCCCCTTCCCTCCCCTCCTGGACATACTCAGGCGCCAAACCCAGCCCTTCCCTAACCATCCGGCTTCCTCTTCTCCTTTTTAGCATGGTGGCTGTATGGACAGTCTGACAGAACAGAGACTGACATCTCCCAATCTGCCAGCCCCCCACCTGGAACACTACAGTGTTCTGCATTGCACTATGACCCTGGATGTGCAAACTGTAGTCGTTTTTGCCGTGATTGTAGTCCTCCTGCTTGTCAATGTCATACTCATGTTTTTCCTGGGAACGCGCTGAATGGAGTACAGCCACCTGAGCTGTCGCGAACTCTCGTTTTGATTTCATCCCAAGAGCCATCGCGGGGCGGGAGGTAGAGAGAGAGAGAGACAGAGCGAGAGCGAGAGAGAGAGAGAGAGAGAGAGAGAGAGAGAGAGAGACACCGAGACCAAGACCGAGACTAGAAGAGAGAGAGAGAGAGAGAAAGAACAAGCTTTACTCAGGGGGGAAACGTTTTGAGCTTCAACATGGCCTCGCTGTGATATGTATGACGTTGGTATATTATCTCTCCCTATATCTTTTGTCATGTCTTGTCTTTTAAGTATGCCTTGTGAAAAATTGCTTCAGTGAAATTGTTGATAAAGAGATATTTTTTATGTAAGTGTGCATGCCTGTGTGCATTCTCTGTGTGACGTTCGTAGAGTAAGCTCTGCGTTCCTTAACAGCGACTTATCTTTGGTATCTAGTCAATACATTTTCTCGAAAACTATCTTTAAATTCAATTAGTGAATTTTGGTGAACATTTCTCTCTTGCCGGCAAGAGTGCATTTGGGTTTGTTTGGGGTGGGGGTGAAGGAAGGAGTTTGTGAAAGCATGATGAAATTTTGGTATCTAAGAGAGGCAATCTTGTACTAGATGTTGAGAGGGAAAGTATCGATGTAATAAATGAATTTAGGAGAAATGATTTTTTTCTCTAATGAGAGGCGAGAAGTTGGGAAGCGATGCGGTGGGGTGCCTTGAAATGGCAGTTGTGACTGTCCTTCGAAAAATCTCTATTTGCTGTCCAGGATTTAGAGTATCCAGTGTGGAAAGAAGCGACCTTTAAAACATTTTTTTTACAGCATTAAATGTCAATTTCTTTGGAATCGTGGAATGGAACATAAAAGTGTTCTTTGATCTTTTCAGTTGGCAAGAGAAGACTTTGACAAAAGACCCTGAACTCTGTTTCCTAAAGATTGTATCCTTGGATTTGAGTTTGAGGATTTTTCTGTGTCTCATCAGTTTTTCACTTACCTTGGGAATAATTGTGTTGGATATGGCTCCTTTGGTGATAATCTTATTTGTAATGATGTTCTTGAACTACATTTTTAAAGTGCTTGATAGTACTGTGAAAATAGTACTGTGGTGTTTGCATCTTTGTTGCTTTAAGAGCAGAGGTCTCTCTAATTGAAACATCCTCACAACTGGATGTATCTAATGTGTTAAAGAGTTTTGAGCACCAAGAAAAAAAGTCTAGACAGAATGGGATGAGATCTTAGGAAACATTTGAGCTGGAAGCAATGTTCCAATTTGAGACATGTCTGCTTTTCATGTGGTAGTGGTGATATTTGGTATTATTGTTATTATTTTTATGTTTGTTTCTGCTGAGAAAACTTGGCAAAGCTTGGAAATTAACTCTGATTCCAGGACGTTTAATACTTTTTTTCTCCCTTGCTGATGTAGGCAAATCTTCCTCATTCTATAGCTTACCTGTCTTGAGATAGTGCCATTTTTGGTTCATGTAACAATGAATCAGGACACATTCGCATACACACGCATGCTCCTCCTGCGTTCATGTGGGTGGCCGCTCATGTGTGATGTACAGATCTGTTGGCATTATGCTGTCAAGTTCTATGTCCTGATGTTCAATCTATTTGGAAATGATTATGAAGAGTGAGGGACTGTAACATGTGAGGAGATGTTTGAAATTGTCCTGACCACAGGACCCAGAGTATTATTTAATGGTGTCAGTCCAGGTTTTGAGTCTCAAAACTGGTTTTCTGACTGTGTGGGTGAGAAGCTGAGGTGTTTTTGTTTTTCTTGCTTGATACTGTGGCGTAAGCATGATCTGGGAAGTTTTTTGGCATTTATTTTTCATAATTAGAATTTGGTCCTGGGGGGAATCAAGAACTTGTTTCTTGGGGGCCGGGGGTTTAGCTCAGCGGTGTAAGTCCCTGCTTGGCAAGCACGAGGTTGTGAGTTCTATCCCCGGCACCAAGAAAAAAAAATGAATTGTTTCTTTGTGAGGAGAATCTCATGAACTGCTGTGGCACATACCTGTAATCTCAGCACTTGGGAGGCTTGAGGCTGCAAAATTTAGTAAGAAGGTCCAAATATAAAATAAAAAAAGGGCTGGATTCAGTGTGAAAGCTCTGGATTCAATCTGCAGTACCTCATCAGAGATGTTATTTAAATTAAGCATTATATCATGTACTTTGCCTTGGCACTTGGCTTTGAGACAGTGTCGGTGAGTGGGGAAGGTTCAATGCCAGTTAGCTGCAGATCTGATTTTTCTCCACACACTAGCTGTTTGACTTGGTGCATTTTTTTTTCCTCCTCAGTGGGTTTGAGTTTCCTGTAAACACTGGTGTTTTGAAATGATTGAATTAGGTAACTCCAAGTTCTTGCGTTCTGGGACTTGGAACACCCATTAGAATTGAAGTTGGAAGGGGTTAAATTGAAAACAAGTGAAAAGGAAAATGAAATGATAAGCAAGTGATAATGGAAGAAATAACTGGATATCTGGTTGCTGGTATTTAGACCAGTTTTACCTATGGAATTTTCAGCCTAGCTGTGTGGTAAGGGAAATGGGGACAGCACCACTGGAATGCTTTTTGTATTTTTTTTTCATTTTTGATAAGGACAGATGGGACTTAGAAGGCTAGTGTTTTACTTAGATTTATGACTAAATTGCATCATGAAATCTCTTCCCTTCTGTGTCCTTGGCAAACCCTTGGCAGAAAGTTTTTGGAAATGTTTATGTACATGATGGTGGCAGTATATTTGTGGGTGTGTGTGCTCACTGTTGAGGTTGATGGTGATAGGATGAGGAAAGACAGCATTGACTTCCATAGTTCTTAATGGTCTTTTGTGCTAGGGTTTGTGAGGATTTAAATGGTGCTAAGATGGATGGGTGCCACCCATGACACTCCTCCTCTTACTGTCTGGTGCCCCTCAGCCTAAAGGAGTAGTTACAATGAGCCATCCCATCACTAATTAAGCTGTGGTAGTTCACACTTTCCACATTCATTTACCTAGGCAAGTAAGAGGTAGGCATAGGCAGATGGCAGGTCATTTTAGAGCAGACAGAAGAGAGTTTGAGGAATAGAAAACAAAAGATGAAGATATGAATTTTTAGTTGTGTGACCCTAAAGGTTTGGCGTTTCTCCTTCCGATCTGTGAGGGAATGCAAAAAGAGAAAGTGGGAGAAAATGAGAAATGCATTCCAGAGGAGTGGAACCCTATGCATTTGATGTGTTTTTTCTTCCCCTCACTTTTTTTTTTTTTTAAAATCGGGGATCAAACTCACAACCTTGTGCTTGCCAGGCAGCCGCTTATGCCTACTGAGCTAAATCCCTGGCCTTCTCATGCCTTTTCTCTTAATCTTTCTCATTCTTCCTTTCCTCCCTTCTCTGCTATCAACCTCTTCCTCCCCACTCTAAATGGATGAGAAGTAAGGAAGCAAAGAGGCCTTTTTCTCCCTGATTTGTCCCAAATTTTCTAGTAAAGCTCATTATTTGCTTTTCTTTTCTCATTGCTTTAAGTAGAAAATAAGCTTTTGCTACCAGGAGGGACAAAATCCCAGCTCAGGGATTTTGGCTTCTAGCTTTCCACAAAGGAATTAATGAGAATGCCCTCTATTAGTATCCTAGCAACTCCTTCATCACCTAGTCCCCCCCCCCCAGCTCCAGAACAAATCCTTTAAAGATCTAGGCAGCACTGTGACTGGACGAGGGCGCCGGTAAGGGTTAGGGAGATGCTTTTGGGGAGGAGATAAGAAATAAATCTTACTTGCCTGCAAATACCTAGAAAATATGTCCTCAGCAGACATACAGAACCTAGCTTTATTTATTGGGAAACTCACAGGTCAAATTCCTCCTTAGGATTAACTGAACTACTTCAACTGCCTAACTTTAGTTCAGGAAGTCTGCACGTCTTGAAAAATATAGTTTTTCACTCAAACTATTGGCTTTGGTAGGAAAAGAGTGAAGTCATAGCTTGTTGGGAATAAATTGTACAGCACTTTTCTCTTTTCATGAAGATAGCCTCCATCTATCAGAACCTGTAGCATTTACTTGTGCAGTTAACCCAATTTTGGGGGATGCTTGGGAATTCTTACCTAGCCCAGCTGCAGTGTGGAATTCAGAGCAGCTTTTTTCCATTCAGTACCTTCTGACTGGGAAGGGGAGGCAAGTTGGAAGAGTCAGTTTGTTGCAGTGCTAATGAACAAGGATGGTTCAAATTCTCTTGCCCACATAATGTGTTTACACTTTTAGGGAGCTGATGGATACCAGAAAGCTTATGGATGAAGTGTTTCAGTGTTCTGTAGGGAGGCCCACATTAAAAATGCTTGACTATGACCTAGGACACACCAGTAGTTACAGGAATGCTGCCACAGTATGTGCTCTTTAGCTTTTCTGCCATCTCAGCCTGTGATATCTTTTTGGCTTGTAGAGTGTTTGCTCTGGACAGAGGTATGAGAATTGAGCCCTTTTCCCCAAATATAAGTACCTCAACAAAGGCCTTATAGTGGGCATCTGGACCCAGCTCCAGTGTCTTTTCCCCCAAGAAATGAATTAGACTAGTCTGAATTTCTGACTCTGCTCCAAATGAATATCTAACTTTCTAAGAATGCTTAATTGAAGATTAGGTTTTCCAATATGTGCCCAGATTGTCTCCTTTCCATAGGTAGCTCTCAATGTTTAGGAAAGTTAATTCATTGTGCTTTTGACCTGGTATCAAAGTACACAATGGGAAAAAGCAAAAAGAGGGAAGGGACTTAGAGAGAAAGCTTGGGAAACAGTCCAATAATAGCTGTGTAATAACTTTTTGTCAGTACATGGGCTTAAAAAGTTTACAAAGTGATTTAACATCTTTTCTAATTTGAACATCACATCAGCCTTATGAAAGTGGACAGTTAGGATTGCTATTTCAGTTTTACAGATGAGAATGAAGGTCAGAGAGACTGGTAGGATGAGAGTGGGTCTGCCTTTCCAGTAGAGATGTGGGAGACTTAAGAGTTGATCATTCCGAGCTAGTGTAAAGCTAAAAGAGTCAGGTGGGGAAGGAGGTGTGTGTGAGTCATCCCTGAAGTCATACTTGCTTTCTCATCTTTACTTGCTTACATTTTTAGTGCTTTTTAATACATTTCCTTTGTATAGCATTTTTGTACAAATTCTTCAGTCTATAAAATGCTACCTTGTTTCTTGAATATACATTAGAGTTCCATTTAGTCAGTCTTAGGAAAAATCACTATTTGGAATTTGAAGGTGAAACGCAGTATGAATCTCTGAAGCCTAAAATACAGAACACTTTTCAAGGATTTGCAGTTTTCAGACAATGGTCCTTCATTTTTAAGCATACAGTGGTACCTTGTTTCTTTAAAAATGTGCTACCCAGCACTTGCCATTGCTACTCCAGGTGCTACCTGCCCAGGATCAAGTAAAAAAGGAACCTTAATCCATTTGTGAAATATGTAATAATACAGCCTTCTACTGGCTGTCAATCCTCACTGAATATTCAGATCACTTGGAGAATTTTTTAAAATACCCATGCAATGTCCCTGCTCTGCAACATTCTGATTTAATTGTTGTTGGATAGGTCTGAGGCTATATATATAATATATTAATTTAGGGCTCTCTAAGGTGATTAAAATATACAGTCTGGATTAAGAGCCAGTGTATTAGCCTTTTGAATTTGTGGGTTGAAATTATTTCCTGTGTGGTTCAGTGTTCTTTTGTGAAGTTAGCATTTTGAACCAGTTTAGGTTTTTTTGAACCAAACTTATTAAAATTTATGTATGTATCTATCATTGATTGATTGATTGATTGATTGATTGTTTTGAGACAGGGTCTCGTTGTGTACTTCTGGCTACCTTTGACCTCAGTATGTCATCCAGGCTGGCCTTGAACTCGCAGTGATCCTCCTACCTCGGCCTCCTGAGTGCTGGAATTACAGGTGTGCACCACCTCACTGGGCAAATTTTTTTGTTTGGCCCATTATTCTAACGTTTTATGGGTTTAATTTTTTTTATTCATTTTGTGCAAAAAATTGACAATTTCTTCTAGCTTATATCAGTTACTGTATTTTGATTTGTCTACTGTTTTAGACTTTATTGAGTTTTAACTATTTTCTTCATGTCTCACAACAGATTAGCAATCGTTTCTAGCATTATATGATTTCAAAGGTGAATATCAAGTTGTTGATTCAAAGAAATGTTTAACATTTTAAGATTAATCTGGCTCCTCTGGCATCTCACAAGAACTTCTTGGAGACAGCTGTTAATTTTTGTATGTACTAGTGAACCAGTGCGGACTCCATGGGCTTGTGCTGTCATCTGTCCTATCAATATGTTAATAAGGATAACATGTAGGATTTTTATGTGTTTTGTAGGCATCAAGATATATACTAGGTTTATAGCTGTCATCTACTAAGTTGATGATCACATCATAAAAAGGATTAAAAATTGGTGTTTTATTTCTAGTCAATGTGGTTATAGGCTCCAGAGCTCCATTTTCATTCACTGGCCAGAAACCAGAAGGTTTTTAACTGGATGCAGAATTTGGTCAAGAGTCAGTCCCACAACTGTAGTTTCTGTGTTTTATTCCTTTTCCTTTCTTGGAAAAGAAAAACATGATAGGTTTTGTGTGCATGTGTGTTTTCTCCCTACTGGAGATTGAAACTGGGGAGTGCTGAGGTACATACCCAACCCATTTTAGTTTTTTATTATTTATTTTTTTAATTTTGAGACAGGATCTCACTAAGGAAGCCAAGGAGGCCAGTCTGGCCTTGAACTTATGATCCTTAAGCCTTTGTCTCAACTTCCCAAGTAGCTGGGATTACAGGTGTGTGCCATGCAAAGCAAAGCGGATTTTGCCCCCAAAATTTAGGACACTGCTTTCCTACTGCTTTACTGAGTCATTTCCATTAACTCAGTCATTCTCTACCTTGGGTACACACTTCAGTCACCTGGGAAGTTTGTTAACAATGATTCATAGACTTCCTGGGGGAAATCTGATTAAGTTGATCATGGTTGGACCATGGCCTCAGTGTTTTTCTAAAAGCACTTTGGATATACTGGTAATACTCAGCCAGGGATGAGGATTCCATAACTAGAATTCCATGACTGTGGAATGTTTCAAAGTAAATAGCAACTCTCCTTAAGTATAGCTTATCACACATGTGAACTGACAGGCTTTGCAGGTGATGAGATTTTATCCTAGGAGTTGTGAGGGCCCTGATGAGTTCTAGAGGCTTTATAGAGTGCCTACTCTGAAAAGGACTCAACCCTAGAGAATGAATACCTTCATATTTATTTAAATTTAAAATGCAATCTGTCCCATGTATCTGCAGGTTCTTCTGCATCCACAGGTAGAAAATATTAGAAAAAATAAAAAAAAAGATGAAAATACATATTAAAAATAATGCAGTATGAAAACTTTGCATAGCATTTAGATTTATTAAGTACTATAAGTAGGGATGATATAAAGTATACAGCAGTAGAGCTGTTACCTAGAATATACAAGGCACTGGATCCAGTCTCTTGAAAAGAAATAAAAAGGAAAATTAAAGATAAAAAATAAAATATACAGAAGGATGTTCTTGGATTATATGTGAATGGTACACCATTTTGTAGAAGAGGCTTGAGCATCTTCAGATTTTGGTGTCCAAAAGGAGTCCTGGAACCAAACTCCCACAGATAGCAAAGGATAATTGGTCAACTGTGAAATGGCTTGAACCCTTCTGGGAAAAAGAAATCCTTCAAATTTTAGTGAAGATTCTATTCATTGCTGAGTAATTTCAGATAAATTACTTTTTCCTTCTCAAATATATTTTCCTCATCTGCAAAATAAAGATACATGGATTAGATGGTTTCACAAATTTCTTTTCGCTCTAATAATTTGTAATTGCTTTTGCTTTTTTTGTATCAGGGATCAAACTCACAACCTCATGCTTACCAGGCAGACAATTATGCCACTGAGCTAAATCCCTGGCCCTTGTGCTTCCTTTGTGACTAACATCATTAATGATCAAAATTATTTTATAAAAACTAGCAGCTAATCAAAAGATGTGTGTTAGATTTAGAATCAGATTGATTCTGCGATAATAGATTTGCTTTCTTAAATATATTTGGCTTATGTTTCGCTGTAACAGGTAAACTATAGCTAATGACCAAAGAAGGGAGCCCTATAGAGTTGAGTAGCAGCAGTATACCAGAATAGATGTGCTTTAAAAATATATTTGGCTTATGTCTCTTCTGTAGCAGGTGAACAATAACAACTAACCAAGGAAGGGAGCGCTATAGAATTGAGTAGCAGCTGCATAACAGTTTGAGATTCAGCTTGTTAAAGAAACATGTCTTTTGAATAATTGAGAATTCCCTTGTACTGAATCAGAACCAGTATGCTATATCTGGTGAAGCCTAGCAGGTAAGGGACTAGCAACTTTGATATCCTCCCTGTGGTGTTTAGATGTCATTCATTTAGTTAATGTTTCTACTGTTAATAGTAATAAGAATTTCACCACACTTCCTACTTATTTCTTTGGCTCCTTTCCCAAATCTAAAAGTAGATTCGGAAAATGAGTTTCAGAGGGATTAAGTGACATTTTCAGGGTTACACAGTAGGAAGTGGTAGTGACTGACCTCAAAGTCTTGTCATCACATACTGTAATGTAGCCTTTGGTTCAGGATGCAGTCACGACTCTTTGAGAATTGAAGGGGTTCAGCAACGTAGAGAGCAAAATCTAGGAGGAACCTTTGAAAGGATAATGGAAGAAAGAAGAATGGGACATGTCTGAGTTTAGATCTTTTTTGTTCTTAGCACTTGTCTATACTAGCTGTAGGCCCTTAATAGTGATTGATCATTTGAACTTTGAACACCAAAGTCAAGAGTTGGTAACAGTGTGATAGAAGGGCAGCATATACAAGGCAGATTTACGGTAGAAGAACACCCCCCAATTAAAAAAAAACTGGAAAAGGCCTCAAGAGCCTTAGGATGAAGCCCTGATTCTTTTGCTGCCAGATCTTGACCAAGACCTTTTCTACCTCAATTTCTATGTTATTAAAGTTAGAAGTGGTTTCTATATAGAGATTATGCTCTCAAATGAACTTCTGCATGTTATAGAAAAAAATGAAGTGAGTCTGATGAAAAGGGCTTGGAAGGACAAAATCTAAAGTTCCAGGCACCCATCTTGTTAATGCAGACTTTAGTTTCTATGGGTCTTAATACAGACTCCAGTTACTAGGGGAATTG
Organism: Dolichotis patagonum; assembly: GCA_004027295.1. Taxonomy (NCBI): domain Eukaryota; kingdom Metazoa; phylum Chordata; class Mammalia; order Rodentia; family Caviidae; genus Dolichotis; species Dolichotis patagonum. Next base: position 9,622 of record PVJX010015704.1, read on the forward strand.
GAATTAGGGGAGTGGGACTGGCTCTGCCCAGATCAGCCAAACTGCTTGAGAGATAGGCCATCCAAGCATGGACTAGAGGTGAGCCTTTTCTTTAAGTGGCCAGGCTTCCCCAAGAATCACTTAATGGCAGAGATCAAAATACCTGTTAGGTCTGCAGCACAATGCTTCTCTCTCTCTCTCTCTCTCTCTCTCTCTCTCTCTCTCTCTCTCTCTCCCTCCCTCTCTCTTACACACATACGTAAGTGAAGAAACTAAGGGAAAACAAGGTCCAAGGTTATAGTGACAGGCATATGATTTTGAGTCTTCAGGTCCTTCCTTGTTCACTGTTGGTTGCTACCTTCTTTATGGGGTTCTGGTTCTGTACTGTCTTGGATGGATACTTGAATATGTTTTCAGGTTTAGTTGGAATAAGTGAACTGACAAGAGTGTAAAAATTTCAGCCTCTCTCTGTGAATCAGCAACATTCATGGACCAGGGGTAGAGAGAACAAAGCCACACCAGCAAGCAAGCCCAGTCTGGGAACCAATGCCGCTCATGGACCACTGCTGGACTGGAACAGACAGACCCCAGCCCCTTCCGGTGCAGGCTGGCAAATAAGAAGTGCCAATTACACACACACACACACACACACACACACACACACACACACACCGTAAGTGCCAGGCTTATCTGGAGAAACACAGGCTTTGATGATTGCTATCGAGGTGAATTGCAATTGGATGCCTGTGGTGCTTTGGAGTTTCACTGACACTGCATGTCTATGGCCCATGGTCTGATCATAGGTTCAGAGGATAGTGGTATGCTGTGTGACATCCAAGGGGGATCTCCTGAGGGTTGCAGCCATTGTTGATTCCCTATGATCTTGTTTTGGAAGTCCTACATTGTTTCCATTGTTTTGTTGGGTTGGGGTTTATTTTCTTTTGTTTTGTTTGATTATGCCAAATCCGATGGCAGGAGCAGCTGTTTCAAAGATAGCAAGATATATTATGATAGCAATTTTGGATTTACTATTGGCTTGTCTTGAAGTCCTTTATTGCATTCATTGTTTTGTTGTTATTTGTATTCTATTCTGTTTGATTTTTACTATATCCAAAGTTATCTGCAGCTATTTCAAAGCCATAAAAAGGCTATGGTAGCTATTGTTGATTTTGTAATGTTTTGAAGTCCTGTAACTTTTACAATCATTTATTTTGATTGGTTTTAATCTGTTTTATCCTTTTTTTTTGGTACTGGGGATTGAACTCAGGACCTTGCACTTGCCAGGCAGGCACTTATGCTGCTGAGCTAAACCCCTGGCCCTGTTTTATCCTCTTTAAAATAAAAAAGTGTAAAAATTAAAAGTGAGGAATAAGAATATTATGTAAGCACCCCTTGCGGTGGCAGGCAGTGGGATGAGAGTGAGGAGAATACAGTCTCCTTTAATCCACATTAACTTTCCTGAGGAAGGAAGCTATGGATGCAGCCTTTTGCTGTGTAGCCATCTGCCCTCAGGGCCCGAAAGAGGCCAGCATTGTACATCCATAGGCAGCTCTGGAAATGGTTCTGGCAGCTGATTTCTCTGCCTGCCTGCCTTCATTAGAGGAGGGGAAGCTACACACCTCCATGCCCAGCTGGCTGCAGGAAGGATGTGCTAAGAACCCACCCCCACCCCCTCATAGTGTGTTGCCTAAAGGCAGCATCTACTTTTAGCTGAACCTCCCACAGCCTCTCCTCTGCCTACTCTTTTCTGCTTCTCTGTGAACTGTGCTGGCTGACAAGGGCTGGGTAATGAGTGCTTGGGCATTGGAGTAGGAACCTAGGAAGAGCTAGGGTGTCTTTAATAGGAGAAGGACTCATAATTCTGGCATGATGAGAAAGCTCAGAGTAAAGGCAAAATACTAAGACAGCTTTGTATTTAACACTCAGTGGGGGGATTTATTAATTTGTTTTGGACTTCAAACCAAGATGTTTGTGTTGCAAATCCAGATTGAACTGCACAAGAAAACTCAAGATTTATTGGACAGAACACATGTACAACCTACTTAAATTTAGAAAAAACCATACTTGATTATTGACTTTTCCTCCTAAATGCTGTGTGTACTTTTTAGTGGGTTTATACATTGTCTTGCTCTGTCTTTCTTGTGGCCCTGTTGAAGTAGGTGGAACAAACATTATCTCCATTTTACAGATGAGAAAAGTTGAGCCCAAAGATTCATTGTCATGTGGTTGCTTCTAGTCTGTTCTGAGCTGAAGCTCTGGAAGTTGCACTGTCATTTAAATCATTGCAGACAACTTTGTCTTCTACACAAAGGATGTTAAAGCTCCTAGATCTGATTCTCTCATTGTAACAGCTGGGTAACAAGACCTAGAGAGGAAAAGGATTTGTTCAAGAGAACATAGTGCAATGGTATTAGTGCTGGAACTAGAACATTGCCTGATAAGAACAAGTCTTTGAACCCATGAGATGTGTAAGCCACTCTGGCTTTCAAGAGTAATTTAGGAAATCAGTATGGTGTGATGGAAAGCAGATGGTCATTGAACTACTCGTTTCTATCATTTTTAGTTCTGTGACCTTGAGCAAATTAGTCTCTTTGACTTGGTTTTCTGTACATTGGGGCTCACAATCTCTCAGAATTCTTTGAGAAAAAAAATCTTCTGTGGATAACTGCTATAGTTTAGGGGTCTGGTCTGAAATTGAATAGATGTTCCATAAAAATAAAAAGGGGCTTCAAATATGAAATGAGTGGCCTTGAAAAAATTCCATTGTTTTTATGTCTCAGTCTCCATTGTAGCACAGAGAACTCTTCTTTTCCTAAAAAGGAGAAAAGTGCTGTCTTCCCTATGCTTTGGGTACTTGGTGGAAATCTAGAATTTTTTTTAAACAAGAAGCTTTTGTCTACCCCTAGCTCCATTCCCCATTGTGTCACATATATGTTGCTATGAATAGCAAGCTAGCTTTCTCTCTCCCTATGTCTTATGAAACTAAAAGAAGAGCTTGGAAGAAATCCAACATTAATTGTAGTTTTATTTAGCACTTTTTCAAGTCCTTCAAGCCAGAACCACATAGGTAGTTATGAATAAAAAACCACTGTTGGCCCTCAAGTCCTTTGTTAGGATTTGTGATGAACATTACTTGGTTTTCATGGTATGATTAAGAGTAGTTTTAGAAATTAAAGGTTTTTGACCACTGACATACATGGAACAAAGTCACTATCTTCACCTTTATCTGCATCATTTTGTTTGGAAACTCACTGCACTGGGCACAGGGCAAGAATATAAAAATTATTGTAGTTTCTTGTTCCTAACACATTAGCCTATTCTCCATGACCCTGTAAGTTGGGCAGTGCTAAGATTATTCTCAAGAATTGGCTTGGCTGAGTCAGATTAATAGACCAAGGCATGCTTATTAGATAGTGGGAGAGTCCAGCATATGGAGTTTGTTAACTACCAAACTATCTCTACCAACTGATTTTGAGCAAGAATTCATCTGTAACTTGTTTTTGTTAATTTTTTTGAAACAGGGTCTCACTATGTAGTCCAGACTGACCATGAACTTGCTTGTGTAGCCCAGGCTGACCTCAAACTTATAGTGATCCTCCTGTTTCAGCCTTCCAAATGTTGGGATTACAGGTGTGTGCCACCACCTTTGGCTTTTTTGTTTTGTGTTGTTTTGTGTTTTGAGACACTGTCTTGCTATGTAGTCCAGGCTGGCAACCCTCTTGCTTCAACCTTCCAAGTGCTAGGAGGCTATGCCACCACATCCTGCTGAATTTTTAAAAAAATAAAAGTTAGTTAACATGGTAGAGGGATCTAGGCAGATGCCACTAGATAATTTTAGCATGGTTGGCCCTGAAACATTAATGGGCACTTCAGATACATCTATAATAAGTCTATTTGAATATTATATATTCTAGGAACACATGAGAGGTTTCGCCAGTGCTGAAAAGTGACCTTTATTCTGAAGCCCTTTGTGCCCTGCTTAGTTTGCTAATGTTTGATAATGCCAATGTTTTCCCTTTGCAGATTTATCTGTCCTGGTTCTTAAAGAATAGACCTTGTTTTTAAAAGCTGGCTCATTACCCTTCTCAGTTTTCACAGTCCTTTCAAAGAATGAGGAAGAATGATTGGATAAATCACATATCATTTTGCCTGGGATTTGGTGAAGATCTTTGAAGCTACTTGTTTATCAGTTTTATTTCAGTTGGTTCTTGCCACTGAGAAAAGGAGTGTGGAATGACCAAGTATAGGAGGCAACCAATACCTTGCCATTATTTAGAGAGGGACTAGCTAGGATGAAATATTTTCAGGTGCTAATCCACATGTACACATCAGTGCATTGACACTTGGTGGTAGTAAGAGGGAACCACAATTAATTCATGTTGCTTAAGTTGAGAAGTCACTGGATGGGACTAAAAAAGATCTCATACATTGAATTCACTTCCTTACAGTATTGCTGGGAAAATTGTGGCATAAAGAGAGGCAGGGACTCACCCGCAGTCTCAGAGTTGGTTGGTTTTTGATCCATGTCCTCTCTGGTTAGCCCTTGATGAAAGAAGAGTTTGAACTGAGGTTTTTTGTCCTGCTTATGTGCAGACTGACCCACCTGACTTTAAGGAATGCTAGCTGGTAGAAGCAAGTTGTTGAGGAGGAAAACTTGTTTAGCCTTGTTGCCAGTCTGTGCCCTTCAGCCATACCCACACATACATATGTATGTTATATACAACACACTCGGATACATGGAGCATGTTTGATACACACATTGGGCATATACAGGTGTGGCATGCTTTCTCATTGATACATTTGAAGCATATACACTCAGACGTGGTACACTTGACATTCACAGTCTAAAGCAGGACACATATACAGTGACACACATGAGGCACATTTGTACACATTTGCATGTGTGAACACACCTGGGTAAATATAAGGCACAACTATATACTTATATATACACGAGACACTGAAATGCATATTCAGATATTTTAGGGTATATAATCCTATTCCTGAGACATACTCTTAAAGAACAAACTTAAGAAACAGTGAAAATCTCCCGATGAAACATACTTGAACACATCTATGTGACACACTCACAGGCTCCAGATAGCCCTATGCAGAAAATGCCCCACCCATAGGGTCAGCCTTTTTTGTAAGTAAATATGATAGGGAACTGGCCACAGCTAGTGGGCTTCCATCAGTTTTCTCTGACTTGTTTTAAGCTCAAGTCAGATTTGAGAGATCTGTGAACTCAGTAATAAAATGAATGCTAAAATGGATGTGGTAGCAGACTCACAAGACAAACAGGACTAAGATCAAAGCCCTCAGATGTGACTTTACAGGCAGATGTAGAAGAGTGGAGAAAACAAATTGGTATTGATCAATGCAGAAAGTTTGAGCCTACTCTTTCATTCTTCAAGACATTATGGAGTGATATGATTATGAAGCAGTACCCTAAAAAATCTAGTCATGATATTAAGTTTCACTTTTCTTGGAAATAACAACAGAAGGGTATCTAAATTGTAGGCTGAAAAGAACGTGGTATGGCATCTAAAGGGATACCCTACTTGGCAATGGCCTAACCTGTCGTGTTAGTGGACTGCGGGACCAGACATGTCCTTAATGACCACAACCCAACCCCTTGGCATAGCAGCTTGGGCCATGTGGCCCCTGTAATGAGTGGCTGCTATATTTAGTTTCTCAGCTAGAGACCAGGTCATGGTGTCCTGTGGAAGCCTTTCTGGCCCTTAGTACCAAAGACTGGCTGTGTAAGGAAGGTACCATGTACCATTTCTAAGTAAAACCTGGACAGCAATGAGAAAGAAGCCAGAATGTGCCAGGACTACTTTAGATCAGCAGATCCAGACTTTCCTTTGAGTTGTCTGTAGAAGCCTCATGATCACATCTTAGCTTTGGAATTGAAGTCAAGATACATGAGTTGCATTTGCTACTTTGCTTCTTAGGCTATGCCTCTGTCAGGATTCACTTTCCTTTGTCTTATTAGTCTACTGGTAAAGTCACCATTATTATCCTTAGATAATATCAAGGCTCAGATAAGCTAAGAGTTAAGAAAATGCTTTTCAAGATGAACATTTTCTCTATTCACAAAGCTGTTTTTTATGCCAATCACTAATTGTGCCTGACTAATGTTAAGGTAGACAGAGACAGAGAAATGCCAACAGAGGGGCCAAGGGAAGGAAACTTCATGGGATCCAGATGGTTACAATTATATTGGGTTCATCCCACCTATACAAATGGTTTTCAATGCTAGGTCAGACTTTCTGGCAATGCTGGGTCAGACTTTCTGGCAACAGGTTTGCAGCCTTTAGGTGATTAGATAGTTTGGGATGTTCAGGGACCCCAAATAGTAAGTTAAAGGGAAGCATCATGGGCAGGGACTATCCCTGAATTGGAAAGAGCAAGGTCAGGCTGCTTATATCTGCCAAAGGAAGCAGCCTAAGGTGCTAGCTGTGGCCCTGGTAGTGTAATTTATTTCCAGGTGTTTGTGCTCATAGTCATTTCATTTGCTTTGTTGACTGGGACGAGTCCAGGAACAAGATTATGTAACTCACCCTACAATATCCTGTGGATAATTGTAGACAAATTATTCCTGAGCCTCACTTTTCTAGTCCTACAAAATAGGTTCAAATGTTATGTCATGGGATTTGGAAGGTAAAAGAATACATTGTGACAAGCAATGGCTAAATTGTCTTGTAAAAAAGTTGACAAATCAGGATGTGTTGGTGCATGCCTATAGTCCCGGCATTGGAATGCAGAGGCAGGAGTGTGGAAAGTTTGAGTCCTGCCTGGACAATTTAGAAAGACCTTGTCTCAAGATAAAAAGTAAAAGGGGCTAGGTATGTACTTTAGTGAATTTGACTTGGATTTAATCTCCAGTACTAGATGCATAAATAAATAAATAAATAAATAAATAAATAACACCATTCTGTTAAACACTATTGCATCCATTTTACATATGCGGATACTGTGATTCAGAGAAGGGAACATTGAGACTGCCAACACAGGATTAGGTAACAATGGATTTAGGATTAGAAGGTATGCCTTTGGACTCCCAACTCTATATACTGCCATTGCCACAAGCTGCCACTCTGTGATTTCTAGTGCTAAAGGAAGAAGCAGTTTAAGTAAATACATGTAAAAACATAGAGTTTTCTCTTACATATAGTAAGAACAAGGAGAGAGGGGGCTGCCTGGGATCCAACCTTTCCTAGAGTTTTTCCTGCTTGCCCATAAGAGGCATAATGATTAACCCTTTCTTCTTGCCACAGAAGCTCACGTCTCACTGGTCCCACTCATCTCTTGTATATTGCAAGCAGTATAGCATTAGCGAAGATGTTCAGCTGTTGTAAGAGGGAATCGTGTTGTCTATTTAATCCACTTCTGGGGGAGGATAGCATGAGGCACTTGGTCTACCTTGCCCACCCATACCTTCACAGCTTTCTGGTTATAGAAGCCATGTGGGGCTGACCTACCTAAGGGTAAAACAGAAGAAAATATGTTTGAGGGTTGATTTTTGGAAGACTTTTGCCAATTCATGAGGGATAAGATGTTGAAATCCAAGAGCCAAAGTTAAGAGACCTTAGAGATCATATGAATTGACTCCTCTGGCTTTAATGTGAAGATTAAAATTTAGCTGTGCTTGTTTTTTTTCTCTAGGTGTATTCTTCCTTTGTGCACCCAAAGACTCTTGAGCTGGGCCAAATCTCATAGAGCCTTTATTGCTTGTTTATTTCTGCCATTTTGAACGCAGGAGAAGGGAAGCTAGGCACATTGAGTCAGAGTGGTAAAAAGGTGATAGAGCGAATCTAGAAGTCAGGCTTTGGGTACTAGCCATTGAGGTTAAAGGCCTTTTTTTGTCATCTGTCTTGCTGCCAATGCATTATTTTTCAATTTACCCTGATTTACTAGTGAAGCCTAGCTCAATCTGTTGCTATTTTCATTTATGCTGTTAAAAACTGCAGAATAACTGCAGTACTGACCCTTCTAGAGGATTAGATAATCAAGAGGGAGGACTGGAGGATTACAGGGGACAGGTACCTTTTTTTCTTCAAGTTTGAGAAGGCAGAGAGCTAAATGGGGAAGGGTTAGCTGCTACAGCCCTACCAAGAAACAGTCTTGCAATTTGCTCAACTCACTTGACCTTAGACACCTCATTTTAAAATTTTTAATACATGGTTCAAAATTTTAAAAGTACAATAGAGTACACAATAAAAAGTCTTTCCACCCTTGCTCTATAGCAACCCAGCTTTTCTCTACAGAGGTCACCAATGAATACTTTCAGAAAAATATGGATACATGAGCAAATATAATATATTACTCTGTACTTTTTATGGTAATATACTATACACACTATTCTCTACCTTGCTGTACATTGGAGATTGTGTGACTGAACTTCATTGAATCATACCTGATTTGATTCAGGTATGATTCAATGAAGTGTGAAGTTGTATTGTGGGAAGCAGAAATTAAGTCCACTGGTTTGAGAGTAAAACATTTTGGTTTCTGATTCTGACCCTCTGTGACTTTTATTGATCAATTGATTTTTCTGAATGTTAGTTTCTTCATGTTTAAACTGGAATGCAATGTTAGTATATGTAAAACTTTAGATTTATCTCATACATTTTTAACCTTCAATAAATGTTAAGCATATTTTTTCCAGTAAGAAAAGGCAAAATATCTGGCTTTTTTTTCTCACCTCTGCTTTTGGGGTAGCTAAGTGGCTTCCTTTTTTCTAGGCCTATTTCCTCATGTTTAGAATAGTACAACTCATTCTTTTTCTGCTTATCTCAGAATTGTTGAAATTATCTAATGAGCTTCTAGTTTTGAAGACAATTTAGAAACTATAATATGTTGAACAGATAGAAAATGTCCTACTTAATCTTTTGGGAGAAGATACTTGGGGTCATTGGAACCCACTGGCCTACATTACCTGGAGGAGGTATTGCTCTTTCTTTTGCTAGTGGAACCAAAAGCCATCCCTGTACAGGATACCACCCCTCCTCAAGTCAAAGTCTACCTACCTTCAGAGCTGAGCACAGTGGTGAAGTCTTATAATCACAACTTCTAGAGAGGCAGAGACACAGGTGGGGATTATGGGGAGTGTCACAAGTTTGAGGTCAGCCTGGGCAGCTTAGTGAGACCCTGTCTCAAAATAAAATGAGTAAGGAATACAGACCAGTGGTGGAGTGCTTGCCTAGCATGTGTGAAGGCTTGGGTTCAATTCTCAGTACAAAAACTAAAACAAAGGCAAAAAAACTTGAGGAGAAAGACAGCAGTATAGCTCAAAAATTATCTCAAATTTATTTATTTTTATTTTGTTTTGTTTTATTAGGATGTGATTGCAGTACATAAAGTTTGTGTTCATCTTAGAGAGTAGGTACATACACTTAACATATCTTGATTCCTTTTATTTCCATTCCTTTTCTTGTGTTCCTCCCACCCCTCTGTCTCTAGATCCCCTTTCCCCATTTTCATTATTACTATTGTCATTTTTTAGTTCATGTTTGCAATATATAATGTTTACATTCATTGTGGATATTTGGTATATGTACATGACACATCTTAAATCTTTTTATGTCTCCGTTCCATCCCCCCTCCCCTCATGCTTGGTTTCTTACTTGTAAAAGATTTATCTCCCTTTTATCAACCTTTTATTTTACATTATTCAAATGAGAGAATGGTACTTAAGCTTATAAGTCTGACTCATTTCACTTAGCTTTCTATTTGAAATGACCTAATTCAGCTAGCTCAGAAAAGAACTAGATCTAAGTACACAAGAAGTCACCACTGAAGCCAATCTTGGAGCCCATTGTTCCTATGCCATTGTGTTTTCTACTGTCATTCACATTTTAGTTTGAATTTGAATTTGAGATTCCCAAGCAAAGATATCTGATGATGAGAGTAATTCTGGAAGTTACTCAGCCATCACTCTGAGTTGTTTTTTTCCCTTTCTTTCCCCAGAGAGTCAGATCTCTTTGGGACCCTTGCAGTAGCAAGCTCTGGTTTTAGTACTGAAGGAATGTCTGCAGAGCTGTGTCAGTAAAGAGCACCAGACATATCTAAACCAGAGATCTGTACAGTAAGGCTCAGGGGTAAATTTGCGGAAATTCCTCATACATTAAATTGTTAATAATACTGGTTTTAAATTTCTATTTGTGAGGTAATTTTTATAAAGCATATACTATATTAGTATTTAGATACTGGGACAAGTGTTTTCTTGCAAGTTTATTAAAATTTTTATTATTTACATTTGAGGTTTACAAGACAATGTGGTGATACAAGAGAAATACAACTCCCAACCTGCTAGATGTCAGATGTTCCAAGTTTGTGTTCCTCCAAATTGAAGAATGAATTCCAAGGAACAATGGAGTTTAAGGGTAGGAAAGATTTACATTGAGAAATAGCTCTTGAGAGACAGGAGGGGTTCCAAGTGTGTTGCAACAAAGCTCTTTGTCAGGGGTAATTTACAAAGCAGTCACCATGTGGGTACAAACTGCCATCAACCTATAGTATTATAAATATAGCCACTGAGCTAATTTTGGTCCAATAGGGAAATGAGTCACACAGCAAGGGTACATGTGAAGAACAAAGGCATTTTAGGGAAGAGACAGATCCATATGCTCTTGTCACACACCTGCCTATCTGAACCTACTGGGGCAGGTGGTTTTAGTTGTGAAATAATTTCAAGTTATTATTTATTCCTTAAGGAGGCATTTAGGCATGGCCTTTGCATTTCAGTCTTGAAGCCTAGCATTCTTCAGATGTGCCTCTGGCTACAATTCTGATATTTTTATTTTTCACTGTCTTCCTTGAGAGCCTAGTCCCTCTCTGACTGTATATTAATTTTTATCTAACTTAGCTGCATAAAATAGTGGGATGTCTATAGATATTAAAATAATAGGAAACAAACTGACATCTATCATTGCATAGTTACTTTTTTAAATGAAAGGTGCAGCTAAGTGTTTTTGCTTTTAAAAATTAGAGTGTAGGGGCCAGGGATACAGCTCAGCAGCACAGAGTTCAATCCCTGGTACCAAAAAAAAAATTAGAGTGTAGGGTTCAAAAGCAATTGACATACATCCTTCTAAAAGACTGTGGACTTGGTTTCTATTATTTGCTCTGGTACTGACTAGATTAATAATTTAACCAACTTAATTTTTCGCCCTCAGTTTTCTTACCTATAAAATTGAGGGCTCAACTCATTGGGATAGCTCTTTTGAGTCTCCAATCTAGATCACCTCTGAGTAAAAGAATCCATTATCTTTCAGGCTTTTGAGCCTTGGACAGAGTCAAGAAGAGTAGCTTCAAACCCTGGCACATACTGGATGCTTTTTTTCCCAATCAGCTACTTTGGGTCCCTTCCCTTGTCTACCCCCACATCGTCTACCTATCCCAGATTGGAAGAAACTTCCTTTACATAAGCCTGAGTAACCTACTTAAAGTTCTTCTGTTATAAGCACAATTTTCCTGCAGGTACAGACCTAGTACCTTCCCTTTAGGACACTTGAGTGTAGATCTGATTTGACTTCTCTTGTGTCCTGTCTGAAGCCTGAGTTTAGATGTTGTATCACTTGACGTCTTTAAAACAGTGCCTGATAGGAAGCCAGATCATCTAGTTTGAATCACTGGCTCACTTTGGGAGCCAGTGATTGCTCACTGAATGCCCCTGCCCTCCATTCTTCTACCAATTAATGAATATCTGCTGGGAACCCAGGAGTGTGGTAGATTTTGTCAGGAGAGACATGGTCCACTCCTGAGCACAAAAGGCTTCTGACATGGACTAAAAACACTTTCAGGTGTCTTGGCTTTGGCTGGATGTCTTTTACTATAAGCCAATAGGCAGAGGGAAGTCAGTGAACCACTGGAAACTATCTTCTGCTTTCTGATGGGCTGTTTAGATACAGATTTCCTCTCTGGGTTGTAATGACTCTGCTGTAGACACTTACATTCTCTTTGAAAATGCATGCCATGCCCAGAGTTTAGCAATCCTGTATGCTAAGTGAGCATACTGAGACTTCAAGGTGGTATAAGTTGATTAAAATATATTTTTACTTCTTATTCTCCAGACAGGAGAGGTCACAATGCTCCTGACTAAATGCTGTTTATGTTCTCATCACCTTAAACCAGATGGCCACATTTAGACATTAGAACCCTTAGTTCCAACCTGTCTCTTCGCCTGCCCCCCCACAACTCTCCTAACATGGCATCTGTCAAATGGATAAAAAATGACTTTCCTTCTCTTTTCTTTACCCACCCACCCTCTGGTGTTGATGAGTATAGAACTATGCATGTGGGAGGCAAAGAGGACAAATTCTTCATGTAGCTTTAGCTCCCTCCTCCTACCATTCTGGAAACCTAGAGGAACTCTATCCTCACTTTTCCTAGGAAACTCCCAAGCCTCGGCTTCAAGTCATAGTCCAGGAAAATTGAAGGTTATCAGTATTGGTCCCACTGCAGTCACAGAAAAAAATCAACAACTCAGGTATAAGTGTCGATTACTTCAGGCCTATTTCAAGCTGTTGAGATCCGCTGCTTTTCCTCTAGGTTTGTCCTGATCTGCTTTTATCTTAGGGAATGAAGGCAGCAAGAGATCCTGTTTGGTGACTGGAGGTTTAGCATCCAGCCAAGGGCATGATACCCCAGGGCTCAGACATATTCAGCAGACAGGAAAGGGTTAGAGAATACCTTCAGTTTGTTATGACATATTTTTGAGTGAGCAATTTGTGGAGATGATATAGGGGAATGAAACTCCCAACTTATGTATGAGTTCATGTTCTCTAAAATCGAAAAATTTTAGGACCAACAGAGATTAAGAGCAGAATATATTGAGAGGAAGAAAGCTTCTATCTGAGGGACAGAAGAGGTCCTGAGTGGGTTGCCAAAGACTGTATTTTTTTAGGGACTTTTATAGAGTAAAATCATGAGGTTAGACAGGTCTAAGGTGAGAAAAAATGGAAACTCACAAGGTGGGCATAAGGTGGGACAGAACTATGGTTACCCAATAAGATTAATTGCTCAGGTAAAACTGATTAAGTCAGGAACCAATGGGGAAACCAGTCATGTTGTAAGCAAGCATGCTTGACAGCAGTGACTTCCTGTAGTGGGTTGGGATGGTGACTCCTGACTTCCTCAGGGTGACAGACCTATTTGGACATCAATCCTTAGGATGTGGTTGTATTTGCTTTGCCTTCTGTCTTGAGAACTGGCCCACAGCAGGAGGTGCCTGTCTCAGAGGTCACAAGGTAACTGAACTTTTGTACTGGCTCCTTTGAGGGCTCCCCTTCTGACTACTTATAATATTTCTAACTAACTGAGCTGCCTGTAACAGAGAGGGCATTACTGAGACTGCTGTTATTGTTTTTGTCATTATGTTAATAATTTGCCTTTTAGAATATTGCTTCCTTAAGTAAATTACATGCAGCTCTAGGAAATAAATTATAGATTATAGATGATAGTATGACCTTGCATTAGGGGTAGTGGTGATATCAATGCTGAGGGAAAGGGAAGAAGGAGGAGCAGAGCAAATATAGATAGCTTCTTTAGGCTGACTGGGAAAATTCTCTTTCATTCTTCATTCTTGCTGGACCCTTATGAGAAGGAGAAACATGAGGTAGAGTTTCAGAGATTCTAGTTTCTTGTGACTGGTCTAGAGTAGTAAAGGGAAATTCTGAAATTATTGCTACACACTGTTAACCCCACAAAGTTTAAGACAGCTGATTTTAATATAAGAGATTAAAATCATTAGGGGTGCTTGTTAAAACTGTTGGGGTAATTCTGAACAGAATTTGAATGGGGGCCACATGTTAAGGCTTTCTAGTGTGTTTGTCTTTTAGTGCCTGACTTATAGGTTAGAGGTGCTTAAGAAATGTCAGACAGTCCGAGAACAGCTTGACAGTAACTCTTATCTGAGGTGTTTTGAAGATATGAGCTAATATTTATCACTTGGGAACTTCTGTGGTGTGAGAGACTTCTCCAGTCAAGAGGCTAATAACTGGTAGTCTATAAACCTTTCTCTCTCATGTGTTATCCTTGGTCCATTTGGCTACATTTTCTTTCTTTTAAATTTCATTTTATTAGTACATATTTATAATGCATGAAGTTTACATGTATATGTGTATATGTATATAGCAGATTTTGATTCTATTTTATTCCCCTTTCCCTTCTCATTCACTATGTCGCTCCATCTCTAGATCCCCTTTCCTCATTTTCATTGTTATTCTTACTATTTTTAGTTCATGTTTGTGGCACAATGTTTATATTCATTGTGGATATTTGGCTTATGTACATCTTGGTCACATATTAGATGCTTTTACTTCCCCTCTACCTATCCTCTCACCCTCAGTCTCTTTGTTCCTTTCTCATTTCTCTGTTTTCTTCTGTCAGTCTTTTATTTTGCTCTTTATTTGCACTTTGCCTTACTCAAATGAGAGATATTGTATGGCGTTTAAGCTTGTGTATGTAATTCACTTAACATTTTATTTTCCAGGTGTATCTGTTTTCCTACAAATGTCTTGAATTTATCCTTTATAGTAAAGTAGTGTTTCATTATGTTTAGATAGCACATTTTCTTTATCCATTCATCTGTTGATGGATATATAGGCTGCTTTCCAGTACACAGTGAGTTACTGGCAGAACTTCCATTTGTCACTCTGAGCCTTTGCTTTACACCATGGTGCCTCCTAGCTATTGTTGAAACAGCCTGGGTCACACTTTTCTAGAAACAGAGGATGGTTACACACCAACACTTTTGATGAGATAGAATCTATTTAAAAGTATGTATTAAAAGGATGTATGACTACTTCGAAAGAGAATATAAAATTCCAGCTTGTTTTAGATATGTTTAGAGAGAATAATGAAAAGAAATTTTGCTTTTGTCCATGCTAGCTATTGAGAAAGAGGTTATTCTGTGAAGAAAGAGGCAGATGTAAAACTCAGAAAGCCTCGTAGAGAAATAAGTTAGGTTCATATTCCTCCTTTTCTTTCTGTGTTTCTTCTCAGAAGGCAAGCCCAGCTCCTCTACCTTTATGACAATTGGCACATTTGCTATTCTGTGCAACACATAGTTGCTCAGTTTTTGAAGAAGTATCCTCCTTCTGCTTCTTGATAATCAAATAAATATGTCTAGCAACCACCCTGGCTAATTAAGTATTTGTTTGGGGGTTGATACTTTTCAGATTTTGGGCAAGAGCAAGAAAAGTGAAACAAGTGATTTAGCTCTAGAAAAGCAGTTGAGGGTTGTAATCCTGCTTATTTTTTCTTGTGCTAGCACAGTTTGGTATTGAGTGTGCTTATTACATGACCCCAAACATCCTTTCTAAGACATATACCAACATCTGTAGAAGTACTTGCAAATAGGCTGGAAGTACTAGAAACAAGAGTCCAATGCACATGATGGCATGGGAATCCCTGAGGAGAATGACGTATCAGGATATAAAAGGGTAGAGCTTAGACTAGGAAAATTATCTAGGGCAGTAGTTGTGAACTTATAGCACACATGGCACAGCAGGCTGTATCATTGAAAGCTCTAAAAGGCTTGCCATCACTGACCTAGGGCAGTTGGTTCTTCCAAATATGTTCTCTGTACCGTCAGCATTAGTTGGGACCTGTTAAGATCTCAAGCTTTAGTTCAGAGCTTCCAAATCAAAAGCCTGGGATTCAGAAATGTCATTTAATAAGCTCTCTAGGGCAGCGATGGCAAACATTTTAGAGACCAAGTGTCCACACCACAATGAAAACCCACTTGTTTATCACAAAGTGCCAATGCTACAATTAAACCTAAACATCTGATGTTCAGCTTCTGAGGAGACTTGGCTCACATGTTGATAGAGGGCTGTGTGTTCCTGCAGCATCATGTGTAACATATGTTCAGCACCACTGCTGTAAGTCATTGCAGGATGGGCTCATCTAACTCTGCCTTCTTAAGAGGCACTGTGCATGACTGACAGAAGTAAAGCTGTAGAGTAAGGCTGACTTGAGATTGAAATCTGTTGCAGTACCCACTAACTAGGTGACTATGGGCTGCTTGTTTAACTTCAGAGGTTATCTTCAGAAAAAATGGGAATGTTAATGCTAATTTGGGAGAATTGTGGAGATTTAGATCATAAAAGGAAGACCCCAACTCAAAGTTTAACAAGGGTTTTTAATAAATTGATCTTGCTTCTTCCTCTTCTTCCTTGTTTTCCTTCTCTTTTTCCATTTCTTTTGTCTGCTTCCTCAAATAACCCATTGCCCATTCACTCCATTCTTTGTTGTTTTCAGAGATGGTCTTAGATTTTTAAATTCCCAATGCCCCCAGGTTATTGTGGTTATATTGTTAGGTAATAAATCAGGGTATATGGCTATTATTACAAATGTATTTGTGAGATCAAATATTTAAAATTTGGAATACTTTGAGAAATCTGGATAAAAAGGAATATGATCTTATTCTGTTTTAAGCATAATAAAGCCCTCTCTTCTTATTCATGCCCAGAAGTATCTTTCATGGAGTGAGAAACACTGTATGCCCCATTCATTGATAAGTCTGAATAAGAGCCACGTATATTTGTTCTTACATCCCAACTGCCCTGGAGGTTGAAAGTTATCCTGTTACAAGTCAAAATAGTATTGTCCTGTGGCCCAGAGCTATTTGTGTGACTTGCTAGAGTAACCAAGTAGCAACTCCTGGCTTTATGTTGAGCCTGTAGCATGAAGAGTAGGGACAGATGGGAATTAGGGCTTTTGGCGGTAAGAGGGATATAAATCCAGGAGAACAGGAAATTTAACCCTTGATATAGCCACTCTCCAAAGTCTTTTCTTGGCTTTTTTTATGTAACTCTGTACCATTTGATAATGCTGATCAGCCCCTACTGCTTGAGACTGTTATCCTTGGCTTTCATGAGATTGTATGCTAATTATGTGCTGACAACTCCATTTAGGTTCTCTGTCTCTTCTGTGCCTCTCCTATCATCATAATTTCTAAGGTATGTGATCTTTTTTCTTAGCTATTTCTTACAGGGAAATCTTCCTTATAATTTCTCCTCAGCTACTGACTCACAAACATATTTGTATCTATCTTCTTTTCCCTCACTTGAACTTTAAACCTACTCATATGTCTTGTTGATTCTCCACATTGAATACTTTCAACAGCAAAAAGTTATGATCTCTTCAAAGTCAGATTTCCTCATAATATGCCCTTATACTTTAATGACCACACATAAGACTGATTCTTCTTCCTCAAAATCAAATTTGACAACCTCCTCTTTAAACGAGATTCAAGACTATTCATATGTCACTGTAGTCCATATTTGAAGTTGTTTGCCCTTTTTGCTTTTTAAGTCTTGCCCTCTTCAAACTTAAGTAGTTCACCACCATCAAATCCCTATTGTCTTCACCTCTTAAATTTTTGTCTCAACTACTCTTGCATTCCTACTGTTATCAGTTGCAATCCTATTTTTTTTATTTTAAAGATAGTAAAATACAACAAAACAAGACAGAAAAAAGCCAATCAAGACAGTGTAGCAAAATTGGCATAGAACTTCAGAGCAGTATACCAGGATAACAGTAATAGAGACCATAGTATATCTTGTTATTTTCACAATAGTTGTCCATTCAATCAGGTATAGCAAAATCAAACCCAAAACAGATCACTATAAAACCAATCAAAACAGAATACTGAATAGAGCAAAATAATTAATCAGAACAAAGCAAAACATTGAAAAAAAATATTGGTCTTCAAAGACAAGATGGAAGGAAATCCCCCATATTTGCTGTATTGCATGCTGTCCTCCTCCTAAGAGATGCTCAGAACTCTGGCTCCAGGTCAGCATAATCAGCCTAACAATATAAGCATTTAGTTGCTTATACTTTATGTACCTTGATTGCTATCAACTCCAGTTGACTTTGAGACCATCCAGTTGCTGAGGGGGGCAGGGGAGGAATGGGACTTTTGATTCTCAGGCCATGCACTAGTAGGCTCACAGGAGACACTGACTTATTCTCTCCCTGGCATGTCTGCAGCTCACTCAAGCTGCATACAAGGAAAGATGGCTTGTAGCTTTCTTGGTTGGTCTCCCAAGTTCCAGCATGGCTGATTATCTGGAGATGCTGACTTGTTCTCCAATCCTATTATTTTTTAAATTCTGTCTTCCCTAGAACCAAGAGCCACTTATAATCCTTCCTTTCTTTGATATCTTATAGTAGTAGACCAGCATATGCCAAACACTACTAAGGATATTACATCTAATATCTCAGCTTACTCTTACTCTTACTCTGACTATGAGACAAACATAATCCCATTTTGCAGATGAAGAGACTGAGGCCTGAGTTTATGTAGTTTGAAACTCTTGTCTTTGGCTTTTGCAAAATTGTGCTCTTCAGTGTCCTCATTACATACTAAGAGTTCCATCTTGGCTTGTCCCTTTGACTGTTCTAGTCCTTACCTCCATTAGTTACTGCTACTCTTTAAAGTAACTAAGCCCAGAAATGAAGGTAGGGTTGCCTGGTCTTAACTTTCTTTGTGCACTGCTTGAGCCTCATTTGTTATTGGTTGGTGCCTAGAGGCCCTGTAATCTTCAGATAAAGACCAAAAGTCAATCACAGTGAGCAGATCCTTCACATGTTAAATGTTGGATGGAAGTGAATGAGCAAAGTACTCTCATACGAAAATCTTGTGGTAAGTTAAATGTTGATTCTGTATGCAAAAGAAAGACCTGGGATCAGTGTTCAGCCCAAATTTAGGTAACTTTTAAAAAACACTCAGAGGATTAGAGGGAAACATCTTTTTGCTCCTTTTAGTGTTAGTGATAGAAGAGCACAGCAGACTTATACAGATACCACATCTCTTGGATTAGTCCTCATACATTTGCACACACACACACACACGCACACACACACACACACACACACACACACTTGCCAGCTCTTGGTTCTATGTTTTACAGTTCACAAGGCAAATGAGAGTATAGAATTATCTTCATTTTATATGTGAAGAAACTTAGACCCAGAGACAAGATATGTAAAAGCAGAATCTCTAGAGCCAGATTATGCCTACATTTGTATTAGGTGCTATGTGAACTTGGGGCAATTATTCAACCTCTCTGGTATTCAGTTTCCTCATTTTAAAAATAGGAATAATACAGCTTGAGTGCCCCAGTCCAAACTGTTTGAGCTCAGGAATATTTCAGATTTTTAGATTTTGAAATGTGTTTCAGTTAAATTTCTCTTTGCTGAGACAGAACAACAGACACCACAAGTTAAAAGAGGAAGGTTTATTTTGGCTCACAATTTGTAGATGTTTTAGTCCACAGTTGGCTAGCACCAAGGTAGGGTGGCATGGCAGAGAGGTATCAGAGGAAAAGGGGTTCGTGGTGTGGCAGGCAGAAAGCAATAAAGAATCAAGAAGCAGTCTAGCCTCCTTCTGTCCCTTTTATCCCATTGGGGTACAAGCCTTGTCAGTGGTGCTGCCCACATCCAAGGTGGCACTTCTCAGTATCTACACTAAGAACCATACTAAAGCAATCAGTGGATTAATCACACCATTAATACACATTTATATGTCCTAGATCTAAAACCACATCAAAAAAACTTCATCTATGACTACATGAGGAGTTGGAGAGATAGCAAGATACAAACCATAACATTACACCTCTGGACCCCTAAAGACTCATGTACATCCCTTTATGGAAAATGCATCTAGTCCATCTCTAAGAGTTGCCAAAGTCCTAACAATTTCAGCATTGCTGAATAGTCCCAAGTCCAAAGTGTTCTCTGTGTTTTAGGGAAAACTCTTAGCTGTGAACCCACTGTACATATTGAATAGAAAATTAAACACTTCTAAAACACAATGGCACAAGATAAATTCTTATTCCAAAAGATACAAATAGTGAGTAGAAAATAATGGGACCAAAGCAAATCCACAATTCAGGGGAAACATTAAATCCTATAATACCATATCTAGTGTCTACCATCTGTAGCAACAGTTGTGCTCCAAAGGTTTTGGCTGGCTTTGCCTATATCATATTGCCAGTGATTGTAGCTACTATGGCTTTTCTCTTATGGTAGTTTTGCCCACTTAATGGGATTTTGCTCAGATGTTCTATATTTCTGGTTTCTCCAACCTTCTGCGGTCTCTACAGCACCTTTGACTTCACACTTACAGCTTTCCACTGCTCTTTCAGCAGCACAATGCCTGGATTCCTACACATTCTTCTGAAATCTGGGTGGAAGCCTTCTTGAGCCCAGAACTCTTTCATTCTACATACACCTAAAACCAGGACCATGTGGATGATGCCAAGGTCTGCTGCCATCTGGGGCAATCATCAGGCTTCCTTCTCTGTTTGCTGTAGGGGTTGAGTGCCTAGATTGCTAAGCACTATGAACCAAATCCCAAGAAACAACTGCCACCATTCTGAAGCATTGTATTCTGGAGCTCTATTCTCAAAACAAAATCTTTCAACTTTGCAGTTTTTAGGCTAGAGTTCCCCTAGTTCTTGTGATACCCTCAGGCCATCTTTACTATTGTCCTGTTCCTTTTCATCAATTGAGTTCTCTATTCCATCTTTACAGACCATAACTTTACTGGCCAAACTCAACTTTCAAAGTTCTGAGTGATATGATATGATATGATATGATATCCATATGAATATGGATATCATATCCATATGAATAATATGAATACCATATGAATATGATATGAATGATATGACATCCATATCATTTTGCTGAGCTCTCTGCTCCTGATTCTCCACATAGATCTGACTAAAAGCCACCAAAGTAGCCATGCCATAACCGCAACATTAGACTGCCTTCAAATTTCTTCCCAAATAATTAGTCCACTGCACTTAGTCTCCTTCAAAATGTCTGGACATGAACAAAATGCAGACATATTTTCTGCCAAAGCATAACACATGTTGTTTGGAGTCCAATAGCCAGCGCAGTCCTTGTTCCTAACGGAATCCTTCTGAGCCTGGTATTTATTGGATGCATGTCTATCAGCATTCGGTTTTGTGAGCTGTGAGCAGAATCTGCCATCAAGTTCAGCTTACAACATTCCAGGGCTGCTAATTCAGCTGTTATCTCCAGGGTTTTTGAAACTCTTCTCACAAGCCAGTTCCAAATCCTCTTGAACCACATGGTCTGGTAACCTCACAGCAGTGATTCCACTCCTTGTACCAAAATTTTACTTAAGTTACTTTTCTTATTGCAGAGAGAAAATACCCAGTACCCACAAGTAAAAGGAGTAAAAATTTATTTTAGCTCAAAGCTTGTAGGGCAGAGTAGTACTGCATTGTATATAGAAACCATGTTTTCTTTGTTCATTTATCTGCTGATGGGCATATGGGCTATTTCCAAGAAGTAGCTATTATACTTGTACTGCTATTAACACAGGTATGCATGTATTACTGAGGTATGAAGCTTTTAATTCTTTTAGGAAGATACCTAGAAATACCACACCTGTGTCAAATTTCACTACACAGTTTTTTTTTAATGAATCTTCATACTGATTTCCATAGTGGCTTTATTAATGTATACTCCCAACAAAAATTAAGGAGGGCTCCTCTTTCCTCACAGCCTTGCCAGCATTTGTTATTGGTTGATTTCCTGGTGAAAGCATTTCTTTCTGGAGTAAAATGTACTCTCAGTGTTGTCTTAATTTGCATTTCATGAATGACACATGATGTTCAATATTTTTTAATATATTTGCTTGCCATTTGTACATCTTTATCTGAGAAGTGTCTGTTCATTTCAGATGTCCATTTTTTAATTGTGTCTGTAAGTTTGGTAGTCTTATTTTTTAAAGTTCTTTATATATTCTAAATATTAGTCCTTTGAGGAATAACTGCTAAATTTTTTTTCCATTCTGTGGGTTATGTCTTCACTTTCTTGGTGGTTTCTTTTCTTGTGAAAAAATTTTTAATACACTGTGATCCCTGTGCAATTGGGATTTTGTTCATATAGTCTTTACCTATACCTATGTCTTCAAGAGTTTTACATATTCTAGCACCCAAAAGATTAAGTGTTCCTATTTTTGTATTTAGAGTTTTGATCCATTTTGATATTAGTTCAATGCATGGTGAGATACATGGGTCTAAGTTTAGTCTTTAGTATGTGGAAGGCCAGTTTTCCCAATACCATTTACTAAAGAGGCTATCTTTCTTGCAGTGAAGGTGTTTTGCTTTTTCACTACAAAAGTAAGGTAGATAATGGTTTTAAAAGTTATTTCTGTGTCTTCTATTTTGTTCCAGGATTTTCAGGTCCCTTACGTTGCTAGTACTATGCTGTTTTTATAATTGTAGCTTTGTACCATAATTTCAAGTCAGGGATAGTGATGCCCCTGTCTTTGCCATGCTGCCAAGAATTTTTCTTGTTATTGTAAGTCTCATTTGGTTCCATATAAATTTTAGGATTTGTTTTTATGTTCTGTTGGGTATGCTGTTGGTATTTTGATTAGGATTGCATGAAATCTCTTTATCAATTTCGGAAGTATGCCCACTTTCTATATGGGTTCTGCCCATCCAGGACCATAAGATATCTTTCCATTTTCTGATATCCTCTTCAATTTCCTTTTACACCATACTGTATTTTTCAATGTATATTTCTTTTATTTCCTTTGTTAGACTGATTCCTGTGTATTTCATTTTTCTTGGTGCCATTTTGAAACATACCATTTTCCATTTTTTGCTTAGTGAGTTTATTTGTGTACAGAAATACTGTTGATTTGTGAGTGTTGACTTTGTATCCTGCTATGCTACTAAATTTGGTTATTAATTCTAGGAGGCTTTTGATGGAGTTTTGGGAATCTTCTATAAAGAGTATCATGTCATCTTGCAGATAATGATAATTTAAATTCTTCTTTGCCTATCCATATTACTTTTATTGTCTGAAAGCTCTGCCTAATATTTTCAGAACTGCACTGAACAAGAGTGGTTACAGTGAGAATCCTTTCTGTGTGTTTCTGATTTTAGAGTGAACATTTTCATTTTTGGCCACTTAGTATGATTTTGGTTATTGCTTTGGTTATCATCATAGATGAGTTTTCTCAGATTGATATAAAGACTTTCTGTTCCAATTTTCCTTAGGGTTATATCATAAATGGCTGTTGGATTTTGCCAAATTCTTTTTCTGTATATATTTAGATGATCATGTAGTTTTTGTCCTTGTTTCTGTTAATGTATTGTATTGCTTTTATTGATTTGTATACATTGAAACATTCCTGTATCCTTGAGGATACATTCTACTTGGTATAGTGTTATCTTTTTCATGACTTGCTGCATTCTGTTTGACAAGTATCTTCTTGAGGATTTTTGCATCTATGTTCATTAAGCAGATTGGCCTGTACTTCTCTTTTTTGGCTGAATACTTCTTTGGTTATGATATCACGGTAATACTTGCTTCTAGCAATGACTTTTGGAGTTTTGTTTCCCTTTCTGTTTCTTTAAAGACTTTTAGGAGTAGTGACATTAGATCTCCTTAAAATTCTTGAAGAATTTAGCAGATAATCCATCAGGACCTGGATTTTTCTTCATTGGAAGTTGTTTTTATTATATCTTTAATTCCCTTGACAATTGGATTATTTATAATTTTATATGTTTTTGATTCAGGTTTGGTAATTTGTATGTATCTAGGAATTTGTCCATTTCTTCTATGTTTTCCATCTTATAAAAGTACAGCTTCTCAAAGTAGGTACTAATGATCTTCTAGAATTCCACAGGATCCATTGTGATTGCTTCCAGTTTATTCCTAATTGGGTAGATTTTTTTTTTTTGCTATTTGTACTTAATATTTCAAAGAATCAGTTCTTCAATTTATTAATTTTTATATTGTTTCCTAAGTCTCAATAGCATTAATTTTTGCTCTGATATTTGTATTTGTCTTCCTCATACATGTTTTGGCTTTAACTTGGTCTTTTACTAGAACCTTGAACTTCAACCTTAGGCTATTTATTTGAGTTTACGCTGTTTTTTTTTCTGTAATTTTTTCTCATACACTGCTTTCATTTCATCCTGTAAGTTCTGATATTGTCATATTGGCATTATTGTGTTGTCATAGAAACTGTCTAATCTTTCCTTTAATTTCATCTGTGACACAGTTGTTTAGGAGGGTACTAATTACCTTTCATGTTTTTATGTTTTGTGGATTCTTTTGCCATTTTTTTTCTCATTTTGTTGCACTATGATCTGATAACTTGCATGGGATAATTTCAATTTCTTTGCATTTACTTAAGCATATTTTATGAGTTAGTATATGGTCTATTTTGGAGAACATCCTGTGTGTTCCTGAGAAGGCTGTGTATTCTGTTGTGGGATGGAACACTCTGTAGTCTACTTAGTCCATTTGTTCAAAAGTTTGGTTCAGCTCTGTTAGTTTTTTGTTGATTAATTTGTCTAGGTGATTTGTCTCTTTTTGACAGTAGGGAACTGAAATCCTCCATTATAATTGTATTAATGCTTATCTTATTTTTCATTTTCACTAATTTTTATAAGCTTTGTTGCACCAATATTTGGTGCATATGTATTTATAATTGATATCTCTATCTTTTATATTATTCCTTTAACAAATAAGTAGTGAGCTTCTTTCTGTCATCTTATCAGTCTTGGTTTGAAAACCAGTTTGTCTACAAATAGAATAGCTATCCCTATTTTTTCTGGGTTTCTTTTTGTATTTTAAAGAAAAAAACAACAAAAACAGTGATACAAAATTTCAATATAAGATTGTAGGAGAATAACAATGATTAGTACATTGTGTATTGTTATTTTCAAAGAAATTGCCCCTATTATTATAAGCAATAGTCATGAAAAATTGATTAAACAATATAGCCACACATCTTTCTTTTCAATGAACTAATATCAATTAGCATAATCTTAACTGTTATATATATATCTATAGATATAGATATAGATATAGATATAGATATAGATATAGATATAGATTTCCTTTTCCCTTCCTTTTTTCTCCTTTCTCCATCTTTTTCCGTTTGAACAGCTTCCTTTCACTTCACAATATCTATTGTGCATTGCAGATCCCATTTACTTTTTCAGCTTCTTATAGTAGGGAGACAAAATTATCTTTACACATGCGAGTCTGATTTACTTCACTTATGAGTATGGTCTCAGGTTGCATCCATTTACCTATAAATGTTTCAAGTTTATCTGTGATGAAGAAAAGAATCAAGATATGTTATATACATGTGCCAACTCAACACAAGAAATATGTACATTATGCATTTCATATATTTCCCCAAAAAAGAAAGTGAATGGGCAGGGGAAAGTGAGAAGGGATAGGTGATAAAAAAAATGAATTAAGTTGTATTTTTTACATGTATCTATTTTCCACAAGGAATGTAAACCTTATGTACTATAAACACATACTCATAAAAAAGAAAAAATACTTTAAAAAGTATATAAAATCAAAAGATTTGGCTTCACAATGTATTCCTTATGTTTTTGGTTGCAGTACCAGATCACTTCTTTAAGCATATTTTCTTATCTTTAGAATAGTAATAGTGAGACTCAAATCATTCAGTGCAGATCAAGTGATGTACTAGATATGAAAACACTTTTCAAACAGTATAGCACAAAATACTTCAAATGTGGTGTTATAAAATTTCTTGTAGTAAATCTTATATCCATATGGATGAGATTAATTCACACTTTATTTTTTGTAAGAGGCATTAAGACTAGAATGCTGAACAATCAATTGTGTTTTAGTTAGGACCTGATGAATAGTATACTTTGACTAAAAATGTTATGATTATATATGTCTGTATACATGTGTGATGTGTTATGCATTCATCCCATGACCATAGGAGAATATGATCTAGGATAGACCTATGGAAGAGAATACATATTCCTGCATAATGTCTGTTGTCTTTAAATTGTTTTGCCTTCAATCTTAGGATTCCATGATTGCTTTTGGGAGTGAATCCTTCTTCAAAGCAGACTGATGAAAAAGCTTAAAGTTAGCTTAAAGCTTAAAGTTAAAGGACATATCCAGGAATTTAGAGCTGGGGAAAGAGTGCTTAGATTCTTGCGCCTGACAGGTTATATGTGTTTTATTCTAGAATATGTTCCCATAGTTGCTAGGAAGACTAGTGATCCCAGGCTGGAATAGTTGAGTGGAAAAAGTGAACAAGGAACAGTGGTCAGGATGATAGCCAGAGAGAGCCAGACTACCCCAACCCCCACCATTATCACTGTGCTTAGATGAATATCATGAATATGTGTGTTTATGTGGTGGGAGAATAGATGTTTCCTGCTGTTGTTTGCAAAATGGTCTAATGAGCTGGGTTGGGGTGACTACACAGGCTTTGCCTTGCTGGGTGATCCTTACAGCTCATATCTCAGCTTCTTTTTTGTTTCCTTTTTTAATCTGTACTGGGGATTGAACTCAGGACCGTGAGCTTGCAAGGCAGGTACTTATGCTGCTGAGCTAAATCCCCAGCCTCTTCATATCTCAACTTCTTTGCTGCACAATTTTGATGTGTATCACAAGCACAAGTCAATTTAAACTCCCTTTGTATCTCACAAAGTGATTGTATAAAGCACTGAATTAATCTGTGCCAAGGTTGAGTTTCTTGGGCATAGAGTATCACATACTATCATAGGTTTTCATACCCATGACCTTTCTAGGCAGTGTCATGTGTGAGTGAGGGCAGGAGGCTGTAGCACTGGAGTCTACTGTATGTGTCATGATCTGTTACTCCAGGGAGAGGCGTACAGTGGGGGTACCTTCAACTCTCAATTGGTCAGTAACAAGAAATGGAAAGGGTAAAGAGCACAGACAATTGAAAGCTAATACATGTGAACCTCATTTTAGCTATTGATTTCATGCTGGGAAGATTCAAGACTCAGAGCTTCCTTGAAACACCAAAGAGAGATGAACTGGAGCTTTCTTCTCTAGGGTAGATCATAACACATATATAGTCTATATCCACACGTTGGGTCATTCTATGCATTGGCTAATGGAGAGCTGACAGTTTATACTCTATTGCCATTCCACTTACCCCCACCCCTACCAGTAGAATGTGTAAGATTTTCCCTAACTAGTAGAGCTCTGTGGGTGGGTAAAGGAACAAGAAAGGTAGCCAGCTGTGTGGACTGAACACATTCTTATTTTGTCTCCTAAGCTGATCACTGGAGAGTCCATCGTTAGTGCTGAGGCAGTATGGGATCACGTCACCATGGCCAACCGGGAGTTGGCATTTAAGGCTGGCGACGTCATCAAAGTCTTGGATGCTTCCAACAAGGATTGGTGGTGGGGCCAGATCGACGATGAGGAGGGATGGTTTCCTGCCAGCTTTGTGAGGGTGAGTGTCAGTCTTCACTCTCCTCTTCTTTTTCCTTGGCTTTGTATTCCTGGCTTCCCCTTCACTAGCCCCTATTATCCTGCTCAATCCTCTCATGGTGGCTTTTCTCTTATTATTTTATTTTATTTTTTGTCTCCTACATAGGACCTGGACTTCATCTTCACCTTTCCAATTTTTAATTGTTTCCTTTGTCTCTTGTGTCTTTGGTTTATTTTAATAACCCTCTTCACTTCTTACCTTTGTTCAAATCACTTCCATCATCAGGCCTTAGTTTCCCTTTCTGATGTTGGCCTGGATGGTTTTGAAGAACCATTTAACTACATATTCTATGAACTTTTGGCCTTTCTTATATTTCTTTTCAGTGTTTTTCCTCTTTTATCTTTGATTCTTATAGATCCTTCCCATCTTTTCTACTCTCTTTTCTCTACTCTGTAATTCCATATACTCCCCTTCTCTTCTTTTTTTCTACTTCATTTACCTTGTTTCATTTAGGGAAGTATGACTACCCTGTGTATTATCACAGGACTCTTACTGTAACTGTATCTATGCCATGCTCTACTCCTGAGCTAAGCTTACTAATTGAAAATTACTTAATGAAAGAAAGTCAAATGGTTGGTATCTAAAATGTGCTTGGTGTGGTAAGCAGGTAGCCTGCAGGGGCTTAAGAGGCCTTGGCATTTGTACTGTGAAAAACCTGGAAATTAACAAAGGTACTGTTAGGAGGGAATTTCCAGCAATTTGTTCTTCGTCTGAGTCACCAATTAATAGAGTGCTGTGGGGGAAGAACACTGGACAGGTGTCCCAGCTCTTGGCCTTCCTTAAGATTGTGAGGTAAAATTTGCTCTTTATTGTAAGCTTAGATTATTTCATCTACAAAATGGTACTAGCAATTCTCTAATGCCATGGGATGTCTCAGTGAATGAGATAAAATGTGAAAATTGCTTCATGGCAAGACAAATAGCAAAGGAACGTGAGGGTGTGTTCTGACCATAAAAGCTTTTATTTTTTGTTAGTTTCCCTTGTTTAGGCCCTGAGGCTTCTATACCATAAAAAGAAGACTTGGGAGATTGAAGGGCCTCAAGAATTACATTGCGGTAGTGATATGAAGGAAGAAGCAGGGTATTTGGAATTAGATAACCTGAGATGTAGCTTTACTACCTTCTGCCTCTATGAATTTTGACACAATTTTTAAATTCCCTGATCTTTGGTTTCCTTATCTTAAAACTAGAGGTAGTGCACTTTTATACAAACTTAATGAAATCACATCTGGAAGTAAAATATTTATCATAATGCTTAATACTTAACAGGTACACAGCAGATAGTAATTTTTTTTTTTTGGTACCGGGGATCGAACTCACGACCTCGCGCTTGCCAGGCAGGCGCTTAAGCCACTGAGCTAAATCCCCAGCCCAGTAATTTGTTTTATAATCATCATTGTCATCGTCATCATCATCATCATCATCATCACTACCACTTTATTAGTTCAAAGAAATTAGCTCCAAGATTGCTCCTAGGTTGAAAAAAGGCTTCCTGTATTGGAAGGCTACAAAACTGGAATGTACCATTATCTGATTGAGATGATCTAGGTGAGGACACTGACCAAAGGGAGAGGTAAAAAAAAGTGAACACTCATTCTTTTCTGTCCTTAAAGATACATCCAACTCTTCCTTCCTTGTATATGTACCATCTTTCATTAACATCTCAAAATGTCATCTGCATCACAGATCAGCTTCACCAGTTGATGAATCAAACCTAAGGATAGCACATCAGGACTAATACTAGGTTCTATACACATACAGCTTACACTTCTTGTGTTTATAAGCCCCTGTCTCTCTAAAAAGAAGATTAAATCACACCCAAATCCACATGCATTTTACTTCCAGGAAAATGCCACATTTATAATATACAGTAAATCAAGAGATGGGGGCAGGTGACTTAGTGAGACAGGATGGTTTGGAGAGGCAAAGGACAGAATCAGGCTTCAGAATATCTGTAAACAAACATTTATTGATCTTCCTAAATCCAAGCCAAGAGGAATGCTCCTCCAGGCATACAAAACCAGAAGCCACTTGGTATAGGATCATTACCAGTGGTTCTCATCACTGGCTATATAGCAAATTAAATTGGTTTAGTAGCAGTTAAAGAAATTCTAAACAAGCAAAGAAAAAATGGCTAATAGCTACAATCCAGGCTAATTCAATAAGAATCTTCAAAGATAGGACCTTGAAATTAGAATTTTTTAAACTTAGTTCCCAGAAGATTTTACTGTACAGCCATGATTAAGAGGTACTGATTTTTTGTCAGACAATAGAATATATAGTAAGAGTCACAAATGCAATTTAAATTTCTATAATAATCACATTTAAAAAATAAAAATTCCAAGTAAAATTAATTTTCACATATATTAGTCCAGTATGTTCAAAATAGTTTATAATACCATACATTATAAAACAAATTATTAATAGTGATTTAATTTTTGGAATTTGATGTATAGTATATCAGTTTATACTAGCAACATTTCAGCAGCTTTGCTCACTAACTTCCTATAGCTAGTAACAACAGCATAAATCTAAGTTTATAATAACTACTATGATGATAAACCTGGGGCAGTAATAGTAATCCCAAATCATAACTCAGAGTTTCTACATTCTTGCTACTATAGCAGTGTTTCTTACTTTAAAAAGTAAGATAATGTTCCATATTGCTTTATACTATAGAGTATTTATTTGATCATTGTGAACCTTTTTGTATGTTTTAAATGATCTTTAGCTTACTAAGGAAGAGTACCAAGGAAATCTTAGGGGCCAGTTTTTGTGTTTTCACCAGTAGAAAAATTCATATTGAGCTGTTGAATGAATGATACAAGTTTGAAGACAGATCTTTTAATTTTTATGAATGAGTATTTATGTTTACATTTATAACAAGTCACTATAATAGCCAAAGGGTTCCATGATAGAAGTTATGGAAGCCCTTTTGTAGTAGATTTTAAAAATGGAAATAATGTCTCTGCTATTCTACATTGTCTTTGGTTAGAGAAAAGAGTAATATAATGAAAACAGTGCTACCTAGATTAAGAAATGGCAAACTTGATTTTTAATCATGATTTTAACATTCATTTACTATACAATCATGGGGTTTTATTTTCTTCATCTTTCAAGTACTCTAGAATGTGTTCAAGCTCTAACATGTGTAGATAGGACATGGAAATGGATTTCACTAAATTATTGCTTATAAAGTTGATAGATGGAGGAAAAAAAGGTGGTGGACTGGTAGGACCCTCTCTGAGAGAGACAGCTCAAATGCCAGAATAAAACACCCTGGAGAGACCAAAACAGAGAAAGATGGACTCTCACAACCCAGGAAGAAACTAAACTGCAAAAAACCGCTCGAATATGAGGTCCTGGGGCTACTATTAGTGAAGATAAGATCAGTGAGCACAGCGCCCTCCTTGAGCCGCCTGAATTCCTGCCCGACCTGAACAAGCGATCCGCACCAAAGCAACTGGCTTGAGCCACCGCAGCGCAAAGGTGAACAGCCCTGTGTGCAGTTCACTGGAACCAGCCCTGCACGTGACCTACCCAGAGGCACCGTGAATTCCCACTGCAGCCGCTCTGAAGTCAGAGGTCGGGGAGCCCATCAGTTATCGGGGACTGGCATCAACACGTGGTGAGTGATGGGAATAAGACCCTCCCACGGGAAAGGGGAAACCAACTGGACAACATGTTGGATTTGGGAAGGACAGCCCTAACTCCATAAGGAAGTGGCTTCAGCTGGTTGCTCCCCTTGCCAAGTGGATTGGTGGAATCTGCTTGGACTAGGCTGCGCCCCTGGTGGGGACCCAGTGAGTCGCTGCAAATTGCTTTCCTGAGATCAGTGCACACTGACACAGTGAAGGCCTGCAAAGGTTGACTGGCCCAGAAGGGAGGAGCTAGCGCACACTGCCTGAGGGTGAACTCTAATCTCTGATAACCTATTGAAGAGGGCTAAAGCTCCTAGCCTGTGCCCTCTAGAGGAGCCTTAACCAACAAGAAAAGGGTCTGGGAATTACACTGTACACTTGTATGGAAGGAACCAAAAACATGACAAAAGGGAGAAGTAAGAAACAACTCCCAGCCCCCAACCCTGAGAACATTGATCCAGGAGAGGTAAATACAAAAGAGATTGAGGGCAGCAAAAATGCAACATCAAACACAGCATTAGCGGACATAAAGAGAAATATTCAGGACCTCGTAAGTGGGATCAAAACTGAAATATTAATTCAAATTAAACAAGAGATAAGTAGATTAATAAAAGAAGGGCTGGGCACCTCTCAAGAAGACACAGACAGAAGAATGGAGGAACACAAATGGAGAGAAAAACTTAATGAAGAATTCAGGAAAAACCTAGAATTCATGAAACAGATTCGAAGAGATTATCAGGGAACTAAAGACTCCATAGAAAGCTGGCAAAACTGCTTGAAAGAAACCAAAGATAGCCTACCAAAATTGAACACAGGCTTGCAATGTGGGGTCATGAAAGGGAAGATCTCTTAAAAATAACAAGGGAGCAGGCAGTAAAGATACAAAGACTGGAAGATGACAAGAGGATCTATAACTTAAGAATAAAGTATGTGAATGAAGAAGCAGGAATCAAATCAGAGGAGTTACAGTCTATTCACAGAAATTATTAAGGAAAATTTCCCAAGCATAGAAAAAAGAAATGATATGCAGAGGTATGAAGCGTACAGAACACCAGCCACCTACAACCCAAACAGAGCTACACCCAGACACATAATAATCAAGATCTCAGAAACTCAATATAAGAACAGAATATTAAAAGCCATGAGAGAAAAGAAACAGTTCACCTATAAAGGAAAACCCGTCAAAATCACAGCAGACTTCTCGACCCAGACCATCAGGTCAAGAAGAGCTTGGAATGAAGTAATTCAAGCCCTGAAGGAGAACAACCTCCAGCCCAGATTGATGTATCCAGAAAAACTCTCTCTAGAAATTAATGGAGAAAAAAGATGTTTCCATGACAAAGAGGAACTAGGAGAATTTGTGACCACCAGTCCAACCCTACAAAAAAT
>PVJX010015705.1:0-41962 GCA_004027295.1 Dolichotis patagonum
ATTCTTGTTCTCTCTCCCTAGAATGTCCTTCAGTATTTTTTGTAGGGTTGGACTGGTGGTCACAAATTCTCCTAGTTCCTCTTTGTCATGGAAGCATCTTGTTTCTCCATTAATTTCTAGAGAGAGTTTTGCAGGATACATCAATCTGGGCTAGAGATTGTTCTCCTTCAGTGCTTGAATTACTTTACTCCAAGCTCTTGTTGACCTGATGGTCTGTGTCGAGAAGTCTGCCATGATTTTGATGGGTTTTCCTTTATAGGTGATCTGTTTCTTTTCTCTGATGGCTTTTAATATTCTGTTCTTATATTGAATTTCTGGGATCTTGATTATTATGTGTCTGGGTGTAGCTCTGTTTTGGTTATAGGTGGCTGGAGTTCTGTATGCTTCATACCTCTGCATATCATTTCTTTTTTCTATGCTTGTGAAATTTTCTTTAATAATTTCTGTGAATAGCCTTTGTAATTCCTCTGATTTGATTCCTGCTTCTTCATTCACATGCTTTATTCTTAAGTCATAGATCCTCTTGTCGTCTTCCAGTCTTTGTATCTTTACTGCCTGCTCCCTTGTTATTTTTAAGAGATCTTCCCTTTCATGACCCCACATTGCAAGCCTGTGTTCAATTTTTGATAGTCTGTCTTTGGTTTCTTTCAAGCAGTTTTGCCAGCTTTCTATTGAGTCTTTAGTTTCCTGATAATCTCTTTGAATCTGCTTCATGAGTTTTAGATTTTTTTGGTATTCTTCATTAAACGTTTCTCTCCTTTTGTGTTCCTCCATTCTTCTGTCTGTGTCTTCTTGATAGGTGCCCAGCCTTTCTTTTATTAATCTACTTATCTCTTGTTTAATTTGAATTAATATTTCAGTTGATCCCGCTTATGAGGTCCTGAAGATATCTCTTTATGTTCGCTAACGCTGTGTTTGATGTTGCATGTTTGCTGCCCTCAATCTCTTTTGTATTTACCTCTCCTGGATCAATGTTCTCAGGGTTGGGGGCTGGGGTGTTTTTCTTATTTCTCCCTCTTGTCATATTTTTGGTTCCTTCCATACAAGTGTATAGTGCAATTCCCAGCCCCTTTTCTTGTTGGTTAAAGTTCCTCTAGAGGGCACAGGGTAGGAGCTTCTGCCCTCTGCCTTCCGCTGTCAGAGAGTGAAGTACAAGCAAGGGCAGTGTGCGCTAGCTCCTCCCCTCTGGGCCAGTCAACCTTTGCAGGCCTTCACTGCATCAGTGTGCACTGATCTCAGGGAAGTAACTGGGTCCCCGCCAGAGGCGCGGCCTAGTCCAAGCAGATTCCACCAATCCACTCGGTGAGGGGAGCAACCAGCTGAAGCCACTTCCTTATGGAGTTAGGGCTGTCCTGTCCAAATCTAACATGTCGTCCAATTGGTTTCCCCTTTCCCGTGGGAGGGTCTTATTCCCATCACTCACCGTGTCCCCGAGAACTGCTGGACTGCCCGACCTCCGACTTCAGCGCGGTTGTGGTGGGAATTCACAGTGCCTCTGGGTGGGTCGTGTGCAGAGCTGGTCCCAGCGAGCTGCACGCAGGGCTGTTCAGCTCCGGCTCCGGTGGCTCAAGCCAGTCGCTTTGGTGCGAATCACTTGTTCAGGTCGGGCAGGAATTCAGGCGGTTCGAGGAGGGTGCCATGCTCGCTGATCTTATCTTCACTAATAGTAGCCCCAGGACCTCATATTCGAGTATTTTCTTTTTTTTTGCAATTTAGTTTCTTCGTGGGTTGTGAGAGTCCATCTCTCTCTGTTTGGGTCTCTCCAGGGTGTTTTATTCTGGCATTTGAGCTGTTTCTCTCAGAGAGGGTCTCTCTCCTACTACCTACCAGTCCGCCATCTTGTCTTCTCCTGTATTATAATCTTAAAAGAATGACCAAAATGTTATTCAGAGTACAAGATAAAGACAAAAAAGACTGTCTTATAAAGAAGAAATAAATATACACAAGCATAAAACTTCCTTTTCAATGAACTGAAAAAAGACTAATAGTATAAATGAAATGAATTAGAATATATATTAAAATATTTTTGAAACACCTCAGGTAATTTGGGGAACTATTTTGATTTCTCTCTACTTCCTATTTATCATATATATAATATATATATTTCATATATATGTATATGTGTAAATATAAAGACATATATATTTGATATAGGAGAACCATGCAGTATTTAAGCTTGTGTGGCTGACTTACTTCACTTAATATGATATAGTACTAAATTGCATACATTTTCCTACAAAGTCCTCAAGTTTATCATTCTTTATGATGAAGTAGTATTCCATTGTGTATAAATACCCCTATTTTATCCATTTTTTGATAGATGTATACAGTATTTCCAAATTGTCACTATTATTAATTATGTTACTATAATCATGAGTATGTACATATCCCTGTAATATGATGACTGACTCTTTGGGGAAGATACCCAAAAGCATGTAGCTGCATCAAATGAAATTTTTAGTTGTGGGTTTTTTTAGAAATCTCCACACTTATTTCCATAGTGGTTGTACTAGTTTACATTCCCACCAATAATTTGGAAGAGTTCCTTTTTTTGTGCATCCTCACTAACATTTGTTATTATAAGGGTTTTTGATAATAGCCGTTCTTTCTGGGGTAAGACAGAATCTCAGTGTCATTTTAATTTGCATATATCTAATGGCTAGAGTTGAACATTTTTTCATTTATTTATTGGCCACCAAATGATAATTTTGAGACTAGGTTGTCAGTTATAGGTGTTAGAGCCAAGTACTTATATCCTTTTCCCAGAGATTATACTTTAGAAGGCTCTTACTGTGACCTTGCTCTGCTTTGGCCTCTGTCAGGGCCATAAGATCTTGCTCTGCCTACCCAGGAACCCAGAATTCCCTTTGTGAGTGATACTGATCCTGTGTGAATATCTTTCCTAGGGTTGTCTTCATAAGGGCAGACTGCACCAAAATAATGGTAGACAAAAGATGGCTATTGGGTGCTGACCTGTAGTGGTGGGAGCATTGGGATAGAGCTAAGACATGTGCTAGAACATTTTAGGAGTCAAGTGGGGATAGAAGGTAATTAAACCATAAGTTCTTCTCTTTGTTTTCTTGTCTTGGGCCCTACAAATGATAACAGTGACCTTGAGAGCAGATACGGATGCTCTTAATTTACTTTGGATTGACTTGAATTATTGTTGCATAGAGGTTAAAATGAAACCAGACATTACTGATTTTGCTTAGAATATTTTGATCTTTTAATAGTGTTTCATAATTTTAAATTTGACCTAGAAACTCTTATACGAGGTGATACAAAAGCT
Organism: Dolichotis patagonum; assembly: GCA_004027295.1. Taxonomy (NCBI): domain Eukaryota; kingdom Metazoa; phylum Chordata; class Mammalia; order Rodentia; family Caviidae; genus Dolichotis; species Dolichotis patagonum. The sequence continues at coordinate 3,290 of PVJX010015705.1, forward strand.
GCTGATGAGGATTAATATTTTCCCCTAATCATAGGCTCTGAAATTATTATGTGACATTTTATGAATCTTTTGTTCAGGAGTCCCTTTTTCCATTTTATAATCATTTATTTTTATTTTGAAACATTTTGCTACATACCAGTTTGCTCCTTGATGGAAGTACTGGTTGCTCCTTTTGCCTTTTCAAGCTCTGATGTACTTTTTTTTTAGATTTTATCAAGATTCTGGAATTGTTTTGATAATACATGCAGTTAGTCTGGCTGATGTATATCAATTATTTTTCTCCCCTGCTCCATGTTTCTCACTGCTTCTTTGATCTGGTCTTTATTTAAAATAAACCATCCAAGCTTAGGTGATCTATTTTCTGGAGAAGCCATAACTTAAGAAAGTTCTTGCAGCAGGCTTCTTTTCTTCTGTGGTGGGTTTTTTTTCTGCTGGTTTCTTTTTTAACTGCTTGTTTCTTTGTAACTGCAGGCTTTTCTCCCCTATAGGCTTATGCTTCTTAACATCAACAAATTTTTTCCTCCCTTTTCATATATCAATTATTTGTAATATTTCATCTTGCATTACATTTTTGCTACCTTATTATTCAATCTGTTTTTGTAGCAAGTATTCCTAGTTTTTCTAAACTTTTAGTGATTGGACTAATATTTTTATATATAATATTACATTCATTTTCTTCTATGATCTGAAAATGTTTATGATCCATTGTTTATTGTAAAATTAGTATAGTGTAAATTATGTACTATGTTATACTCTAGGTGAAATAACTTTATTTAATAATAGTTGAGATAAAAAATTCATGATTTAGATAACTGCCAAATAATACCGTGTTATCATCCAAATAAGCAAAAAAGTATCTCAATGCACCAAAGAATAGAATGGGATATTGTAAGGTACAACGCTTTTGTGGTACTGTTGGTAAACATTAAGTCAAATAGGAAAAAAATGCCTATTAGTTTCTATAATTTGTGTTTATCTTAAAATTATGTTTTTTCAGTCTTTGGTCCAGTGTCCTTTTCTACTTTCTAAAAATTGAAATCCCAAGTAACTTCTGTTTATGTGGATTTTATCAATATTATCATGTTACATTAAAAATATTTATTAACTTATTTAAAACTAATCATTCTATTATGTCTTAACATAAGTTGTATATTTTTATGAAAAAAATACTATGTTTGGGGAGATGGATTCTCTCAACCCAGAAAGAAACTGAAGGGAAAAGAGTTGTTCAAATACGAAGTCCCAGGGCTATCCTTAGAGAAGCTAGGATTAGCGATCACAGCATTCTCGTCGAGCTGCCTCAATTCGTGCCGCCAAATCAGGCCTGAGTGCCCGAACCCAGGCCAATGGGACTGGCCTGAGCCACGCCGCGCATGGAGGTCAGCTGCTCCATGTGTGACTCGCCTGGAGCTGCCGCAAAATTGTGCTGCAGCCACGCTGAAGTTGGAGGTCGGGGAGCCCAATGGAGAAGGAGCCAGAGAGGGAGCCGCATTAACCCTTGGTGAGTGTTGGGAATAAGACCCTCCCACAGGAAAGGGGCAACCAACTGGACGGTATGTTGGAGTGGGGCAGGACAGGCCTGAACTGGGAATGACAGTGACTTCAGTTGGTTGCCCCCCCCCAGAGCAGATTGGTGGGATCTGCTTGGCCTGGGTCACACCCCTGGCCAGGAACCAATAAGTCGTCCCAAACCGATTCCCTACGTGCAGCACACATGGACTCAGTGAAGGCCGAAGGTTGGCTGGCCCGGAGGGGAGGGGCCAGCATATATTGCCCCTGCCTGCACCTCAGTGACTAACAGCAAACTGGAGAGGGCAGAAACCCCTAGCCAGCATGCTTCAGAGGAACTATAACCAACAAGGAAAGGGGCTGGGAACTACATTATACACTTGTATGGAAGAAGCCAAAAACATGACAAGAGAAAGAAATAAGAAAAAGCCCACAGTTCCCAGCCCCCAGCCCCCAGCCCCCAGCCCCCAACCCTGTGAATATTGATCCAGGAGAGGTAAATACAAAAGAGATTGAGGGCAGCAAACATGCAACATCAAACACAGCATCAGCGGACATAAAAAGTTATCTTCGGGACCTCATAGACGAGCCCAAAACTGAAATACTAATTCAAGTTAACCAAGATATAAGTAGATTAATAAAAGAAATGCTAAGCACCTCTCAAGAAGACACAGACAGAAGAATGGAGGAACACAAAAAGAAGGAGAGAAACGTTCGATGAAAAATATAAAGAAAACCTAGAATACATGAAGCAGATACAAAGAGATTAGCAGGAAACTAAAAACTCCAGTGAAAGCTAGCAAAACTGCTTGAAAGAAACTAAGGATAGACTATCAAAACTTGAAGACAGGTTTGCAAGATGTGATCATGAAAGGAAAGATCTTTTAAAAATAACAAGGAAACAGGCAGTAACAATACAAAGGCTACAAGATGGCAGGAGGATCTATAACCTAAGAACAAAAAATGTGAATGAAGAAGCAGGAGTCAAAAACAAAGGAATCACAAAGGCTATTCACAGAAATAAGTAAGGAAAACTTCCCAAGCATAACAAAAGTAAATGATATTCAGATGTATGAAGCATACAGAACTCCAGCCACCACCAAAACAGAGCTACACCCAGACACATAGTAATCAAGATCCCAGAAATTCAGTATACGAACAGAATATTAAAAGCTGTCAGAGAAAAGAAACAGATCACCTATAAAGGAAAACCCATCACAATTAGAGCAGACTTATTGACACAGACCATCAAATCAAGAAAAACTTGGAGCAAAGTAATCCAAGCCCTGAAAGAAAATAACCTCCATCCCAGATTGATGTACCCTGCAAAACTGTCTTTTGAAATTAATGGAGAAACAAGATGCTTCCATGACAAAGAGGAACTGGGGTAATTCGTGACCACCAATCCAACCCTACAAAAAATACTGAAGGACATTCTACAAAGAGAGAAAAAAAAAAATACCAGGATTTCAGGAACAGTGGCAGAGAGGCCTCAATGAATGGGACAGATAGTGGAATAAAAGAGGAACGTAGACAACCAATGGCAGAAAAATAGAATAGCAGAAATGAGGCAGAGAAGGTTGGCTGTAGTCTCAACATAAATGGCCTTGATACACTAACAAAAAGACAGGCAGAGTAGATTAGGAGATAGGGTCCATCGAGATGCTCTGTATTGGAAACACAATTAACCTGAAAGAAGGTTTATGGATAGAATGTCAAGTATGAGAGAACAGTGCTCTATGACAGGAAACCAGAGAGAAATAGGGGCAACTCAACCAGTACCTGCAGACAGACTGAAAAGACATGATACTTTTGTGCAGTAGAGAACTATTCAGCTGTAACAAAGGAAAACCTTGAAGCTTTTATAGGTAAAGGAATACAACTCGAGATCAACCCCAGGAGCCAGAAGGTTCAGAACCAGTAGGGGAAATAGCAGATTGCTCCCCCCAGTCTAAGAACTGAGGGAGTTAGTGGGACCCAAAATGGGCAGTGCACCCTGTGGGAGTGAAAGGGGAGGAATTGTCTGGAAAAAGAAGGTAGAAGATATTGTTAATAGTGTAACAGGATTTAAAATCTACATTATTCTCACCACTCTGTTTGGATGGATTATATTCTGTCCCAGTTTATCTACTTGCATTAGATTTGAGGACATAGACAGCTATCCCCAAAATAGCAGGATATATTACAGTAATCATCTTTAATTTCCTGTTGACTTAATCTGAAGCCCTGTGTAACTTACACTGTCTTATTATGACTGATTTTATTTGAATCTAGTTTGTTAGATTGCTGTTTTGTATTGACTGATTTTATTCACATCTGTTATGATTGACAGTATCAAGTCTGAGAGTATAGGCAACTACACTGAAGATGACAAATTCACTAGGATACCCATTCTGGTTTGATTATTACCTGCTTTTGAAGTCTTATAATGTCTCCAATGTTTTGTTTTTATTAATATTGTCATATCCTGCTGAGACATCATAATAACCATTGTAGATCACCTTGTATTACGGTTTTGTATGACTTTTTCATTTCATGTTTTTCTAGGAATTTGTTTTGTTTTGTCTTGCTTTATTTTGTTTTTCCCTCTAATACAGAAAGGATAGATATACATGTAGAGACTCTTGCATGTATAGAACTTATAAACAGTTTATGAGAATCAATTATATAATGCAAGATGAAATGAACAACTACTTTGAAGAAAAAGACACTACAGTAGCCAGTGCTGATTCCATAGCGCCATGATGTGAAATCCAGCAATACTATTATTCTTTGTTCAGTGTGATTTTAGCCTGTTTTGTTTTGTTTCAGTTCAACATACATGAAGGTATGGACAGCTATTTTGAAGAGAATGAGAGTCACTATGACAGCCATTGTTGGCTTCCCTATTATCTGGTCTTGAACACCTAAAATGCCTTCCTCATTCTGTTCAGATCAGTTCTATACTACGTTGTTTCATGTGAATTCTCTGTATGTGAAGATAATGGACAACTATTTGGAAGAAAACAAGAGACAATATGATAGTGAAGATCTGTGATTGTCTTGCTTTGGAATTTATGTGTCTTACATTGCTTTCTTGTGTTCTGTTTTGTTGTGTTTAATTTTACCCAAAAATAAAATACTATGTTCAAAAAAAGCAATTAAGTAGTGGGCTTAGAAGAATACGTTTGAATTTCCTTATTTGTTTCTACTGCAACACATTATTTTGACTAAAGGGTATGAGAAAACTTGGCTTAACACAGAGATGTAGTTGAATAAGGGAGAAAAGGATTTTAAGGTATTTTTTCCAGATAATTACAAATTGTTGGGAGCCACTGAGCCAGTGATGGAACCAAGAGCAGGGAGTGCCCTAAGAACTCTCTGAGGATGTGGAACGCCTCAACAAACAGGTGTTCCAGCTCCAAAAATACGGGGTGTGAGAGGTGAGCTAGTTGTTAGGCAGAGGGGTTTCACCTGATACCAACTTTCTAAATGTACTGTGGTGATTGAGTTGAGCAGTTCCTTTTCTCCTGTCTGAAGAGGGGGCTCCACCTGACATCAGATTTCTGTATATTCTCTCTTATCTTTATTTCAACATCCTCTCACCATGCCCTCACCTTGCCAAAACTTTGAGAGCTGTGGGAGATGTGACAGGGAGCATTCTTTTTGTTACACCAAAGCTGAACAGTGGTAGTTTCTTAAAGGTTGATACCAATATTTCAATATGAGACACTAGAAGTTTTCCTATTTCATTGTATTAAAAATCCATTTTTAGGTCTTGTATTTTGAATAGATCTTGTCATGGTTTATGTCGGTGGCCCCCAGGCCTCATGTACTTGCATTGTGCATTTGTGATTGGTTCATTGTCTAGTGCTTGGATTGGGGGTGTCAGTGCTACACCCTCCTAGGGGTGGAGCCAGGATGTGATGTAATGGCAGGAAGAAGGTGTGTCTCTCTCTCTTGCCGGTTTCTGCTTGCTGTTTGCAGCCCCCATGAACTGCGGCCCCACCATGCCACCCTGCCTTGGAGCCAACTGAGTATGGACTGAAACCTCTAAAAACTGTAAGAAATAAACCTTTCCTTTCCCAACTTTGGGCATCAGGTATTTTGTCTCAGCAATGAGTAAAAAGTAACTAAGACAGATCTTAATTAATATGATTGTGTAAGGTTGTACATTTGTCATTTAGAAAGCACTGTTATTTAGATCTTTCAAATTCTGACATTATGCAGTATCAAAAAATTACATTTTTCACTATCATTTAGACTCAGAAAATTTCCTGAATATTGGGAAGGTGGTAAGTTCATGATGGCAGATAAAAATTTTTAAAAAAGGAATTGTCATTTGAAATCTTGAGTTTTACTATTACATCAAAAAAAAATGTTTTCCTTCCTGTGATAGTGATATAGGGGAATGAAACTGCCACCCTACTAGATGTCTGGTACGAGTTCATGTTCTCTAAAATCAAAGAATGAATTTTAGGAACAGTGGAGGTTTAAGAGCGGAATGTATTTACTGAGAGAAAGATAGCTTCTGTCTAAGAGAGAGACAGACAGAAAGGGTCCAGATGAGTTGTCAAAGACTGTCTTTCCTAGGGACTTTTATAGAGGAAAATCACAATGTGAGACGGGTCCAAGATGGGGAAAATGTGGGAACTGGCAAAGCAGACATGCGTGGGTAGAACTATTCAGGTAAAATTGATCAAATCAGGGACAAATCAGGGGAAGCCAGTCATGTAGCAAGTGGGCATTCTTTACAAATCAGTGACTCTTCCTGTAGGGGCTTGGGATGGTGACTCCTGGCTTCTCAAGGTGATCTATACCTACCCCTAAGATTTATACTTAAGGGTGCGGTTGCATTTGTTTTGTCATCTGTCTTGTGATCTGGCCCACAGCAAGAAGTATGTGTCTCCAAGGTCACAAGACTTTTGATCCTCTGTGCTGGCTTCTTCCAGGGCCTAGCCCTGTCTGACTGCTTATAATATTTCTAACCAGCTCAGCTGCCTGTAGCACCAGCACCACAGCCTCTAGATCTAGCCACCTCTGGAAAAGACCCACTTATAACCACATGAGGCTTTTGCAGAGACATCTAGACACAAACCATAACAATACATATTCCCATTTAATCACACAAAGTTCCTAAAAATGTTTAGTCAAACATTATTGATAGAGTTTTGCCCTAGTATAAATTACTGTACAGTTATAGCGATGGTCTAATGTGGCAGAAGGCCAAAGTGGAAACGCTTACCACATCCTGTTTCTTCTTCAGCCCTAATTGCAACTCCCCTTTCTGTTTGCATGCACAGAGAATTCCATTCGGTTCCTCACATGTCACCAGTATCCACCCCATGCTCCACTTCAATCAGTGGTCATAAAACTCTCTGCATCTCTGTATCTGGTCGAAGGAGACAGCCCAGCCGCGATGGGTTGTGTGCTCCTTTCCACGTTCTCAACTCCTCAATATGCCTGTTCATTTTTATACTTTTGCCTCTCAATTGTACCAGAATACTCTTAACAATTATGATTTGGTAAAATGAATTCCCTCAGACGGTATCACCTAGGCTAACTCTAAACTCCTGGGCTCAGCTGATCTTTGTGCCTCAGTCTTCCAAGTACCTGAAAGTGATACACAGGAACGAAATTCCCAACCTACTATATGCCTGGTATGAGTGCCTGATTTCTAAAATTGAAGAATTAATTTTAGGAACAATGGAAGTTAAGAGCAAAAATATTTACTGAGAGAAAGAAAGCTTCTGTCTGAGAGAGAGACAGAAGAGGTCCTGAGTGGGTTGCCAAAGTGTCTGTCTTTTCTAGGGATTTTTATGGAGAAAAACCATGAGGTGAGGTGGGCCTAAAGTGGGGAAAACTGGGAACTCACAAGGCAGATGGGCATGAGGTGGGACAGAGCTGTGGCCAACCAATAAGTTTTATTGTTCAGATAAAATTGATCAAATCAGGGACAAATGGGGAAGCGAAACATAGCAAGTGAGCGCTTTTATGAATCAGTGACTCTTCCTGTAGCCGGTTAGAATGGTGACTCCTGGCTTGTCAAGGTGATCCACACCTAATCCTTGATGTTTATACTTAGGGTGTGGTTGCATTTGTTTTGCCTTCTGTTTTCAGTTCTGGCCCACAGCAAAAGATGTGTGTCTTCTCCAAAGTCACAAGGTATTTGTTTCTCTGTGCCGGCTTTCTCCACTTTCTCAAGGGCCTAGCCCTGTCTGACTGCCTATAATATTTCTAACTAGCTCAGCTGCCTGTAACAGAAGTATAGGCTTGCACTACAATATGTGGCTTATTGTTTTCTTCATCAAGGGTTTTTTTTTTAATGGAAAATAATATTTCTTTTAAAAATTGTAAATGTGACAACTGAGACTACCATCACTAGAGTTTGATGTTACTGCTTTGATTGGTGCCACGGTGCCAGAAGTTTTAACTTTTATTGATTTTGTAGCTTTAGTGCAATATTAAAAAGAAAAAAGAAAGAATGAAAGTATGAAAGGGACAAAAATTGAAAGAAAGAAGGAAAAGGATGTGTTAGTGTTACATGAAAATAGGTTTGACCTGATGAAACTCTGAAGTGACTTGAAAGACTCAGTGAACCACATGTGAGAACCACAGCTGTAGAAAAAAGCTGTTAAAAAAATTATCTTTCTTCTTTGTCAAAGTGCTACTTCTTGTATCAGTTTGAGTATTAATTTCACTGTTTTGGTATATCTGTGTTTGTTTGTTTGTTTGTTTTTGGTGCCAGGGATCGAACTTAGGACCTTGAGCTTGCCAGGCAGGTATTTATGCCACTGAGCTAAATCCCTGACCATCTTTTGGTATATTTGAATGTCACCTATATTATGATATTGTTTCTTCCCAGTTCTCCTGCTAACCCTTGGAAGTTAGCCAAGATCCCACAGGCTCAAGGGCACAGTGGTTTTATTTCAGATGCTAGCTGTACTTCAGGGTTGCCCAGCTTACTCATACAGTACTTCTGACTTGGCTATGTAGTCACTAGTTCCTTCAGTGACTTTAGGTTTGATAATTCACGAGAATGACCAAAGAACTTAGGAAAGCACCATACTTATGATTACAGTTTTAATATAAAGGATATAGATCAGAAGGACCAGCTAAACAGACTAGACTCACACAGCAGTGTCTGGAAAGAGGCACAGAGCTTCCTTACTGTCTCCTTGTGAAGGTGCCTCACCTGACACATAGATATGTTTACAACCAGCAGGCTCCACTGAGCCTCAGTGTGCAGAATTTTTATCGATACTTCATTAAAAAGTCATGGTTGATGAAATCATTGATCATATGTTTGAACACAAGTCTTTAGCAACCCTGTTCCGGAGGCTGTGCAACTGAAAGTACTAATTCCTCAATCACATGATCCCTCTTCCCATGACCAGCCCCATTCCTGAAGCTACAGAGGGTCTTATCCCAAGTTACTCTATTAGCATAAAAGACACCCCAGGACATTCCAGGAGGTTTTGAGGCTCCTTGAGAAGTGCTTTCAGAGTATGGTATATTTAGAACACTTCAAACGAAAGCATTGTGTTGGATTTTTAGAGAAATTAGGTAAAGAAAATAGATTGAAACCTTATTTTGCTATTCTCCCACTTCTTGGCAATTGGAGTAAAGATATTATAGCTAGTGTTGAAATAGCCTCTTCAACCATGAGGTAATCTAGAAGGTGGAGAACACATCCTCATGGCGCTGTATCACTGCCATACTAGCCTTACCTTGACCATTTCTGGATAACAGTTTCTTTTTCTCTCTGATCTCCTCTTCTCTGCCCACCTCCGAATATCTGTCTTTATTATGTTTACTATTATTGCTGTAATAAATTATCACATATTTAATGTTTATACAGCACAAGTTTATCTTCTGACTCTGTAGGAGTCCAACATAGATCTTATTGGGCTAAAATAGAAATGCTGGCATGGCTGTCTTTCTTTCCTGAGTCTCTAGGGGGAAATTGGTTTCTTCGTTCCTTCCTAGTTGTAAAGGCTGCCCACAATTCTTAGCTTATGGCCAACTCCATTATCTTCAGAGCAGTTGCACTTGAAGATTGCTTCAAAGCAGATCATTCTTCCATAGTCGCATCTCTCTTTGACTTTCTTCTTTTGCCTCCCCCTTCTACTTTTTAGGATCCTTGTGATTATATTGGTATCTGTCTATTCATCCATTCACCTATCCAGTCTTGCCCTTGTTTTCCTTTTCCTGTCTGTCTGCATTAATTTTTTGAACTGTTTGGTGTTTTACCTTGGAATATTTACTTTTACAAGTGTCCCTGAAGAATACATCTAATAAAATTAAGATTTTTTGAAGCATTGTCTACTATTTAGTTTACATTCACAGTTTTCCATTCTGAATATACATCTAATAAAATTAAGATTTTTTGAAGCATTGTCTACTATTTAGTTTACATTCACATTTTCCATTTGACACAGATTATCACCACCACTTCCCACCTTCAGCATGCATGTCTTTTCACCCTTAGTGACACTGACTACTTGAAGGAATGGGATTACTTTTTAAAATCTTTTTGTGGTAGGATCTTCCATAAACTGTAATTGCATTAATGTAAACTTGTTAACTTTTCCTCTATTCCCTGTGTTTTCTGTAGCCTGGAAGTTAGATCTAGAGTAAGCTTTAGACCATTCTGTAATGATGGAAATGTTTTCTGTCTGCCCTATTCAGTGTGATCACTGCTTTCCACATGCAGTCAGGGCTCCAAGTTCACCTGTTCTCTGAATTCACCTTCTCATTTTGTCTTTATTGGTCAGGTTATTTAATGATTATGAAAATTGTCCTACTTTTCTTTTGTTGCTGAGACAAAATACCTGGTGCCCAAAGTTAAAGGAATGTTTACTTGGTTCCCAGTTTGTAAAGGTTTGGGTTCATAGTTGGCTGGCTCCAAGACAGGATGGCCTGGTGAAGGAGAAGCAGTTTTCGGAACATAGTAGTTAGCAAAGCAAGATGATCACAGCTCTTTCTGTCCCTTTCTGTCTTATCCAGCTTACTTAGGACAGGTAGCACTCATACCCTTAATCCTAGTTCCCTTGATCCTAGCATTGTACCATGAATCAAAGCCGGTGTCACACAGTCTAGATCCAGCCAGGTCTAAAAAAGCTGGACCTATGACTTCATGAGGCTTTGGGAGTACACCTAGATAGAAGCATAAAAGAAGTTCTGGAGCTGGAGTGAGTTGTGAGTTTTACTCTAGTACTTTAACGCGTGCTTCTTATAGAATCTACACTCTTGGAGAAAGGTTTACTTTGGACAGCTGTTCTCTTCAGAATCTTTGTATATTTTATATTTTTATTTGAGGAAGGGGTTATAAAATTTAGGATTATATTTATGGTAACATTCAGAGGTCTTTGTCCTTTTTTCTTCCCCTGCTCCACCATCTTTCTAAATAGCAATTTAATATTTGTTTAGTTAGAATTTTTCTTATAGATTGCTAGGACAGAGTGCCAGAGTATTTTTATATACAGAGTGGAACCTGATAAACATCTATTCTAACCTCTTCACTTACAAGAAAACAAAAAAATAGCTGAAGATGTACAATTGGAGGATGATTTACAACCTAGATCTCTGACTCAGGTCCAGTATTGGCCCAATGGCATTGTATTATTTGCTTTCTCAGTTGTAGTGGTGTTTTAAAAATTATTACTTTAAATTTTTTTCCTTTTCTTTAGTTTTAGTTGACTTTGTAGCTTACTACCTGTGTATTATGCTTATTATCAGGGGGCAACTATGTTAATTTAGTTCTTTGTAGTTTTATGAAGTGCTTTCTCATCTTTTATCTCAATTATTTGTTGTAAAGATAACCTTTTGCTTATGTACCTGAGGTCTTAAATAATGGCTTGGATTTCTTTGTGACTCTGGCATGCCTATTGCTTCTGTACATTTACAAATCCAGTTGCTGAAGCTTCAGACACATATGTTGACTTATTTCCTGAGATAATAAAGTTCAAGCATTGTACCTTCTCATTTCAAGCTCTTTCCACATCTTCTGGACACTCTTGGAGTTCAAGGCATGAAGTTCCAAGTATGAAGATAATTAGTTGTTTTGAGACACTTTTGCTTCTTGGCTTCTTAAGATTACTTGTGATCAGGGAAGTTCTTTTTAAAATGTAATCAGAGGTTCAATATGTAGTTAAGCAACACATTGTGTAGAAACAAACACAGGATAATCATATAATTTATTGTACTAACATTCTTCAATCAAAATGGCATTAGAGATAAGATAAATTATATAGCTGTAATGTGTGTTTGTGTGATCTGGTTGGTGTTTAGGTAGTGAATTGTTAGTCTAAGACTAGCCACTGATTGCCAAAACTTTCTACAGCAAGGGGCTTATTACCTAATCAACTCATACAAAACCTGAAGATTCTTAAATGGATCCTCTGATTCATGATTAGGTTAAATTAGTTGAACACAGTAAAGTGTGCAAAATGTATTAGTTTGTTACTGATTTTCTGACAAAAAATGAAAATAAAAAGCATGTTGATTTTCTTAGAGATATTTTAGTAGATTATATATAAGGACACTTGTTTGAATTGTATACCCATTGTTCAAGCTTCTTCAATGTTTGTTTGACTATAGAATGTGACATTTTAGCTTTACTTTATGATGGTACTGAGTAAATAAGAGTTAAGAGTTAAGCTTTTTATCCTTGGCTTTCTAATAGCTACTGCTGAGGTGAACCTTATATGTTAAGATTATCTGAAGATAAGACTGTGACTTATTGGCTCAAAGTTCAAAGAAGAACACTGGCTTCAAGGACATAAATCACTGAGTTGTTATCCAACAGAAGTGCAGAGGAACAACATTTATCTAGATAATCTAGTATCATTTACCTGCAGTTTAAGGTCAGTCTATATAGGGAGTTACATAGTTCCTTTGAACTGCTTGGTAGAGATGAGGGTTAAAATTTATTTTTATTCTGTAATTTGAGGTAACAGGTGGATTTGTCTGCCTTTGTTAGCAGCTGCTGTTAACCCTGTTTTGTCCATTCTCAAAGTTTTATTAGGTTCTAATTCAACTTTGAGTCTGAGATTAAGTCATTTACATACAATTTCATGTTCTGGTACTCCATTGTTTGCTGTTTGTTTCACATATGTTTTGTCTTTTTTTTTTCCCCTCACAAGTTTACTATGAGCTGTGTGGATCTGAGATGTATATGCTATTTTAAAACCTGCCTTATGGGAATGTGAGCTCGGTGTTGTCTGAATAAAAGGAACCCATTGGGGCTACTTGTCCTGTGGCCCTTCAGATGCCCACTTCTAAATTACAGCATCATTTGAACACAGAAAATGGTTTTATAATAGCTGGGCATGGTGGTGCATGCCAGTAATCCCAGAACTCAGGAGGCTGAAGCAAAAGGATTGCTCAAATTGGAGACCAGCCTGGGCTACACAGTGAGTTCAAGGCTAGCCAGAACTGCAGAGTGAAACCCTGTCTCAGGCCAAAAACAAACAAACAAACACTTTATAAATACTTGCTGGATTAAAAGATTGAAAGATGCTTATTGCTTTATAATACTGGCTATCTTAGTTTTGAAGGACTGTTATAGATATGTTTAATATGATATAACATGATGTGCAAGAATGTTCTCTCATCTATTAAAGATTTACTCTTTTTGAAAGATGATGTTTATACTGGTACTGGACATTGACCATTACTGTAGAATCAGCAGACTTGAATGTTGTGTCTTTATTCCTGTGCCCATGTAAAGCTTGTTGGATCCAATGACAATACATTGTAGTAAACAGCTGCTTATTCTGAGGATATTTTAAAAAATGATATATCCAGCTGTGGTGAGGCACATGCATAATACCAGCTATTAGGGTGACTTAGGCAGGATGATCAAGAGTTTAGGGCCAGCCTTGGTAGCATGGAGACCTCATCTCAAACCAAATGAAACCAAACCAAACAAACCATACAAAACAATGATATAGTGAAATTTTAGACTACTGGAAACCCTTACTATTGAGATGTCTGGTTTCTATTTCTTTAATTGTATTTTTTGAATGTAATCTTTCATTTTTCTCTTCTCTACCCCTTCCAAACAACACTGTTAACACGTACTCTTGGTTCTTCTCTTGCTTCATTTCTTCTGTGCATTCCTGTAGATATTATCTTAGTTTGAACTTTTTATTACTCACAGTGGGAATTCCACACTGTGCTAGTCCCTAACTGACTTTTTTCCCCCATGTTTAGCATGTCTCTAGGTTTGTTTTGTTTTGTTGAGTTAGATCTGGGGTCATAAGTATACTCTGATTAACAGTAAAAACAAATATAACACTCCTCCTCCTACTACTAAAAAACTTTCAGTTGAATACTGAAAGAGTTTTGCCCTAGAATAAATTACTGTAAGGTTATGGTGGTGGTGTAACGTTGCGGAAGGCCAAAGCAGGAATGCTTACTGCTTCTTGCTTCTTCCTCAGCCTTAATTGAGACTCCCTGTCTGCACGCGAAGAATACTCCAATCAGCTCCTCGCACATCATCAATGCCTGCCCTAAGCACCAGTGCTGCTCAGAGGTTACATATGTCCCATACTGCATATTCCAGTCGAAGGAGACAGTGCAGCTGCCATGGGTTGTGTGCTCCTTTCCATGTCCTCATCTCAATAAACCTGTTTGTTTTATACTTTTACTCCTCTATTGTGCCAGAAACTGTGTATCTTCTATTCTCTTTTTCATGTTACTTACTTTCTCAAGTCTTTACAGGATAAATCTGTTTACTCTCTCCCTCTCTCCTCTTCTCACGAACCATGTTTCATTCTCTTCTTTCTCTTATGCTGTTCCTCTGATGGAAATGACCTTTCTTCTTTATGCCATATATATATATATATATATATATATATATATATATATTTTTTTTTTTTTTTAACTATTTTACCATTCTGTAGATATTTTACTGTTTGGTCTTTATCACCACACTGGGTTAGAAGTTTCTTAAGGACAGTGATTTTGTTTTCTGCTATTTCTTTAAGCTATGCGTAATATCTAGTATGATGCTTTCTTATAGTAGACATTCAACAAGTAATTCTGAATTTCATTATTACTTTGTATTCAATTCATATTCTTTACATGGTAAAACATGAAAAGCATAAAATTCACCATTTTGACTATTTTTAAGTACAGTTTTGTGGTATCAAATTTATTCACATTTTTGTGCAAAATCACAACTATTCATGTCTAGGACTGTTCATCTTTTCCTGCTGAAACCCCATGTCCATTGAACTCTGACTTCTCATTCTGTCTTTTCCCTAACTTCTTGCAACATTGTTTTTCTCTGTCTTCATGAATTTGACTGCTCCAGGTTCTAATATAGGAATAATGATAAAATGCTTGTCTTTTTGCCACTGGCTTATTTCACTTAACATAATTTATTCAGGGTTCACCAATATTGTAGCATGGGTCAAGTTTTTCTGTTTTATGCCTAATAGTATTTTACCTTATATCATATTTTTAATATCCATGCATCTGTCAGTAGACACGTGGATTGCTTCCACCATTGGATTGTTGTGAATATGCTGGTACAGACATCAGTATACAAATATCTATCTAGGTTGTTCATGGTTTTGTTTTTGAGTTGCAAGAGTTCTTTATGCTATTAATTGCTTCTTTTATGATTTGTAAGTATATTCTCCCTCTGTAAATTTCCTTTCTCCTTTTTTTTTATTGGCACCGGGGATTGAACTCATGACTGCGCACTTGCAAGGCAGGCGCTTATGCTGCTGAGCTAAATCCCCAGCCCCTCCTTTCTCATTTTTATAGTCTTTTGATGTATAAATTTTGTAATGAAGTCTAGTTTACCTATTTTTTAAAATGTCCTGGACTCTTGTTCTAGCCAAGAAATCAGTGCCACATTGAGTGTTATGAAGCTTTTCCTCCTTTTTTTTCTTCTGAGAGTTTTATAATTTTAGCTCTTGCAATTAAATCTCTGGGGCAGGTACCAAAGATTGGTCCTGTGGCTTTTGCACTGACCTATATGCCTAGCCCCTCTTCTCTTTTAATTTTTTTTTAAATAACTTATATTGAGACAGGAACTCACTAAGTCACTAACTTGACAAGGCTGGTCTTAAGCTTGCAATTCTCCTGCCTCAGCCTTGCACAGTGCTAAGATTAATAGTGCACACATTCATTTGTCTTTGATCATTTTGAGTTAATTTTTCTATATGTTGTTGAAAGAGTTTTGTCCTAGAATAAATTACAGGACATTATGGCGGTAGTTCAACATGGTGGAAGGTCAAATCAGTGATGCTTACCCTGATGGCCACTTCCTCCTTCTTCCGCAATTATAACTTCCTCCTTCCTTTCCAGTGCTCTTGAAGAAAATTCCAATCAGCTCCTTGTGCCTCATCAATGCCCACCCTGAGCACCACATCCGGTCAAAGGTCACATATACCTCACACCTCTGTATCCGGGCAGAGGAAAAAGCCAAACCCTTGCTGGTTGTGGGCTCCTCTCTATGTCCTTTAAATATAAAGGCCACTCTTATTTTTTCTTATAGTCTGCTCCTTTATTGTGCCAGAAAACTCTTAACAGTTGTAACATGGAAATCCATCTGCTTTTTTTTTTTTTTTTTTTGGCATAAGCATATCCAGTCTTCTAACACCCCTTGTTGACAAATGACAAGAAAGATTATTTGTTGTCTTTCTCTCATTTAAATTTTATTGAATACTCTTAACTTTGTCAACTATTCCAGTTGTGATTGTAATAAATTTTAAGATCTGTTTTGCCTTTACTTTATCTCAAAAGGTTAAAACTTGTTCATGCTTTCCTATAAATATAACGAACGACTTGACATCTACACATTGACAGCAGAATCATCATTCATCATCTCTGCTATCCTATTAGACATGTTTATTTAAAATTAGTGACTGTATTTGGTTTGTACTTTACCACTTTGCTGAAATGTGATTTTAAAAAACAGTGGAATACTTTTTTAGTTTAAGTGACAGTACTTTTATATTATGAAATTTTGTTTTTTAAGTCACTTAACCTCTGAATTTTAGATAGTTTTACTCTGTAAAATGAGAGGATTGAACTAAATAATCTGTTATATATCCTTTACTGTGGAACTTACATGACTGTAAAATTCTTGTAAGTGATAAGATTATATTTCAGTTTTACTAATTCTCATTAATATTATGAAGTTAATGCAGATTTAGAAGGGATTACACTGGCTTTATCTTATGTAAGGAATCCATTAAAATTGATATCCTTAGACTATATCTTCTTTATAACTTAACCAATAGTCTCAGTATTTTCTTTATATATGAACAGAAGTTTTAACTATAACTGTGATTAGTCTTTTTCAGTGATTTTTTAAAAACTTAGTTTCTAAACATTACTGTAATTTGTAGTATTAAGAACTCCATCTTTATGAATTAAGGAAAGTGGATATAAATTAATGTATGCTGAGTTCATTTGCGGGGAGGAGAGAGGGAGAGAGAGAGAAAGAGAGGGAGAGAAAGAGAGCGCTAGCAAAAGCCAAATGAAAAAGTGAGGAGACAGACTTCTGAAAAGTCAAAGAATTCTGAAGTCAAGGAGGGGAGATGTTTGGGTGCTATAACTCTGGATATATTTTTCAGAGCTCGTGATTATAGCTTATGTTAACATTGCTCAAAAGCCATTTGTTTTCTCGTCTCACCTATTAGATTGATGTACTAAACTTACTTATTGAATTACAGTATATGTTCTAATTCATTTTACTTTGTAAAATTTTTATCATTGTCGTTTGCTCTTTTTTATAACATTATGAAAAAACGAATTTATTTATTGAGTGACAACATTTCAGTTTTATTGTTTCATATCTTTTCAAAGAAAATGATGTTTTAATGATGGTATTTTATCATGAACTATTCCAGGTACCAGATGAGAAGTTAATTCATTACTACAGTGATATCCTAAGAGCATTAGGGATTAATTCTCATGGTTAAAAAATTGGATAGCTAGGAGAACAAGAATGAATTGGAAGCTTTTTACAGCTTCTGAAT
The DNA here is from genome assembly GCA_004027295.1 of Dolichotis patagonum. NCBI lineage: Eukaryota > Metazoa > Chordata > Mammalia > Rodentia > Caviidae > Dolichotis > Dolichotis patagonum. Next base: position 20,785 of record PVJX010015705.1, read on the forward strand.
GTTGAGCTTTCTGAATGTATTGTGATTTCTACTGAATCGTTAGTAGTAAGTCATTACTAAAAAATTAAAGTGGTATATTACCTTTAAAACTTTTTTATTTGGAATCATGACTCATATTTAAGATGAGAAGTAAAAATCTTAGCACCATCAACTATAACTTCAAGTTATAGGAGTAATTTCATTTGTGCTTAAGTATTTTGTATTGAAATTGCAAAATGGACTGCTGGAGTCCATTTTGAGTAACAGTACTTACAAAATTGAAATGGAAAATAAGTGTGGCATGCAGTACCAAAATTTGGGAATGTGTCTAACTAGGAAATGTACTTGGTGAAAGGGTCACAAATGTAAAGTCGTCTTTGGAGACTGATAAATAATAATAGATAAAATAAAGAATGATGTGCTCAATGAGCTACAATTCAAATAGAGGAAATTTAATGGGAAATGATTAAATTAGTAGCAGATGGACTTACTTCCTGAATTGCAGTCTTACTGGAAATCCTAGAGCAGCTTAAATTGTTTTGAGATTTAAAGTATGATAAAAAATAAAGAGATTTGTTTATTTGGCTGTCCTGTTGTGATTCTTACTATGTCTTTTGGATGTTTCATTTGTTCTAGGCTATTTTTATGATTCCCACAAATCCACCACCAACATTCAGGAAGCCTGAACTTTGGTCTGATGATTTCACTGATTTTGTTAAAAAGTGCTTAGTGAAGAATCCTGAACAGAGAGCTACTGCAACCCAGCTTTTACAGGTCAGTGCTTGCAAAGAGAAAAAATTTTTTTACACATTTTAGCTTTCTGTCATTGACCAGCCTACTGTGAGTTTCATAATTCACTAAAAATTTAAACCTTTCGAAGAACTATGGATTGACAAGACGTCATACATATACCATTCTTCTCCATGTTGTCTGAGTTATTGTCTATTTCTCAATACAGTCTTCTTTTTTCATTTTTCTCCTTATCTCTGTTCTTAAGTCATTTCCTCTTCATACTGTTTTGAAACAAAACTTTCAAAGGTTTCACAGAAATGAGTTGTTGTCTTCATAGTTGTTACCACTTTGACTTTTCCTTATGTCCCGTCAGTCAGCATTTCTCCATGAACTTTTTGCTGCACTATAAGGTATAAATAAATGCAAGATTCATAATTCCCTAAGGGATTATTACATGTTATAAATGTAGTTAGATTACCTAGAATCCTTGCTATAAGCAGACTTTGTTTCCAGAATGTCAGGAAGTTTTTTTTTTTTTTTAAAGTTTGTCTTGAAATTTATTGCTAGTAGAAGTAATTTGATAGGATAATAAACATTTGTGAACTTTTGTTTTTTCAACAGAATTATCTCACAACTCTCAACTAATATGAGTAATATTTCACATTCACAAATTTGATATTTGCAAAATGTTTTTTTCAAAAAGTGACAAAAGAATTCATATGATGGTACTTGTAAAAAGTGATTTCTCAGGGTGCCATAATAAGATTTGTTGAGGTGGTATGGAAAATATTCCTAAATATATTGTTTATTGTTATAAAAATTTAAGTTTATATGCAGTCTTCATGCAAGCTAATTTTAGCAATATCTGTTTAAAATTAAGTTCTCTGTATTCATTGACCCACCAAGTACATTTCTAGGAATTTAGTCTACAGAAAAATTTAACCATATGTGAAATAATAGATATGGAAGAATAGTCATTGTAATAACAAAAGATTATAGATAGCTTAACCGCAGTATCTCTCAAGCAATTGAAAACAGTCTAAGGTTAATCAAGAAGAGTAGATAGAAAATATATCTATACACATACTTATACCAGGATTTGTAAAGGACTATCCCTTAAAAAATTAATTAAGAGACTGGCTTCCACAGCAAATAATTGCAAAGTTAAGAAGCAAGAGTGGGGTGCAGACTCTGCATTGAATACTCTTTATGAGACTTGAGTTTTATACAAGAATCACTTTTCAGAAGCTAATTAATGGTTGAATATTAAAATTTATGTTGTATTTTTTACAATAAAAATTTATTTTTTAAATAAAAATTTATTTTCAAATGTTGTAAGCATTCCAAAGGAATCTTAATTGCATAAATCAAGTACTTATTATTATCTTGAGTATCTCAATTGTTTAATCCAAGAGAAAGCAACAAAAAGAGTACACACACACGTGCATGCACACACACAAGTGAAACAATTAACAAGATCCTTTGAGTTAAGTTGAAATCTTAGCTTTCGAAAGATGAGCCAATTGAAGTCCCAGATACATTAAAGGACTAAGTTCAATTTTGGTCCAGTAACCCATTAGGTAAACTGAGATTTACTCTCATTTGAACCAGCCTCTGGGACTCGGATGGAACAGGTAGTATCTATGAATTCTGTGGTATGTGACTTACCCTACTTATACCAGTAGAGGTGAGGAATAGAAGAAATCACCTCCTCTCTGACCCTCTATTTATAGTTGTCTTAAATACTTCCTGTACATATATACATTCAGAGCTACATGTTATAGTATTCAGTTTAATATTAAAACACAATTGAGCATGCTTAAGAGGTCTCTGCCTTTATCATTTTCTTTCCAATTAGAGGAGTATGTTAGCCATTGTTTTAGGATAGAACTATAGTGAGAAATACTCTTGGTTTTCCTTCATCTGAGAATGTCATGACTTCCCCTCTTTTCATGATAGATATTTACATTAAAGTCAGTATTTTGGGTTGACATTTCTTTTTCTTGCAACACTGAAAATGTTTTATTTACTCCCATGACACAAATTTTGGAACTTTTGTTTTATATCGGTAGGTCCCTGAGGCACAAGTCTGTTGGCTTTTCTTTTTGAGGCTTTTTTCTATTGTTTATACTGTTTTCTTTCTTTCTTTCTTTCTTTCTTTCTTTCTTTCTTTCTTTCTTTCTTTCTTTCTTTCTTTATCTTGCAAGTCAGTGATTCTTCTCTGTGTCTTTGCTTTGCTCTTGAGCCTGTCCATCAAGTTTTGAAATTTCAATTACTGCATTTTTAAGTTGAAAACTGTTGTGGTTTTTGTCCACTATCACCATAGTGATATGTTTCAACATAGTACTTGAAACATTAACCAGAGCAATCAGGTAAGAGAAAGAAATAAAAGGAATACATATAGGAAAGGAAGAATTCTAGTTATTGTTTGTGATGACATAGAACTCTACATAGAAGACCCAAAGAACTCCACCAAAATACTCTTAGAATTAATACCCAACTTTAGCAACATAGCAGGATATAAAATCAGCATACAGAAATTATTAGTATTTGTGTACACGAATAATGAACTCAGTGTGAAGAAAACTATGAAAACAGTACCATTCCCAGTAGCTTCCAAAAAATGAAATACCTAGGAATTAACTTAACCAAGGAAGTGAAAGATCTCTACAAAGAAAACTATAGGACTCTGAGAAAGGAGATTGAAGAGGATATCAGAAAATAGAGGTCCCCTGCTCCCAGATTTGTAAAACCAACATTGTCAAAGTGATCATATACCCAAAACTGTTATACAGATTAATTACAGTCCTAACCAACATACCAACAGCATACTTTACAGATCTAGAGAAAATAGTCCTAAAATTTATATAGAACCAGAAGAGACCCAGAATAGCAAAAGCAGTCTTGGGCAACGAGAGCAAAGCAGGAGGGCTTATGATGCCTGACTTCAAACCGGTTGTCTTTTCTTAACTGAGACATTCCAAACTTGTTTGCTTATTGGTTTAAAATTCTTATCAAGTAATCTTAATATCTCTGTCATCCTGTTGTTAGAGTCTGTTGATTGGCTTTTTCCCATTTAAATTTCTATTTTCCTGGTATGATGAGAAACAGTTGAAACAGTTGGTATGATGAGAAACAGTTGAAATCTGCATAGTGTGGATATTATGTTACAAGGCTCTGGCTCTTCTCCCTTCCACCTCACCACCTTCTGTCCTTTCTTTCTGTTGTTCTCCCCTCCTCCCTTCGTTCTTTCCTTCTTTTCTTTTTTTTTCCTCTCTCTGTGTTTCTTTCATGCTTGGGATAGTACACAGGGCCTCACACATGCTGCTAGTCAACTAGTCTACTACTTAGTGACACCTGCAACCCCCTTACTTAAATCTTCTATTATAACCTCTTTTGTCACTGCTCCAGTGAGTGTAGAGGGTTGCCATCTTTCTTATGTAGCTGAGGAATGAATTCCACTTGCTATACTTGGTCTCCTTTGTAATGCAATGTGAATGAGCACTAGTTGCTACTTGTGGATGCAAAGTCAGGTTTCCCCAATGTTTTCAACTGGTACTGCATTAGGTGGGAGGTGGCCTCATAATAGTTGAATGGTGGTAACACTTCTTTTTTTATTTAGAGAGAAAAAGCAAAACAGAAAAAAAGGGTAAAAATAATACAGAATTTCAAAACAAAACCAGTAACAAATCACTCAATAAATTACATTTGCTATCTTAGAAGTAGTTGTTCAGGTCACAAAATCAAAGCATAAAAAGTGAAACAACATCAAACATTGTCACAAAAGTGAAACAGTCAAACAATGATAGCACAAACCACCCTGTATGATGAAACAACAGAAACTTAGTAGTATGGCTATCTGTCTTGCACACTTAAACATACATACAGTTATATCCTTTAGAGCACTTTCTTTCCCTTTCATTATCACAGTATTTATTATACATTTTGGATCTTACTACTCTTTCAGTTTTTTATTTTTTTATACTAGAGAGACAATACGATATTTACAAATGTGAATCTGATTTATTTCACTTATGAAGGTAGTCTCAAGTTGCCTCCATTTACCTATAAAAGCCTCAAGATCATCCTTTTTATAGCTGAGTAATATTATATTGTATAAAAATAGGTGGTGACACTTCTAACCCTTCACTCAGCTGCTTGTGACCCCATTCCAAGAGGGAGAATGGGGTATAAGTATGGGCTCCTGTGTATTACTGTCCTCTTGGAGTGGGAGATTTTGTGGTACCTTCTGGAGAGGAGAGCCCTACATTGGTACTCCATCTTACTTGACACCATCTCAATAGTGAACCCAGACAGCTTAACAAGAGTGGAAGTTTTCCTCACTCAGCCTTTGGAGGCGTAGTTTTTTCTGTGATGTTTGGAGTAGAATGATTATTGTATAGAAGTTTTCTGCTGGCTAGGCTTTCCTACTTCTTTCACTTGAAAAGCAGGTTTTTACAGGGGATTTTAAAGTTTGTACTGGCTTCTGTAGTATTCAATCTGAGATAAATGAAATAAAAACAAAACACATGGAAGGCACAACAATAACCTTCCTTGGATCCCACCATCTCATGCTAGTCCACTGCTTCCTTTTTGCATTTGAGACTATTCCTAGGTTGTTTAAATATAGAGATCAATCCTGAAAATTTCTTTCCTTTTGAGCATGCTCAAGAAAATAACAAGTTATATATAATATAGTTAGAGATTTATATACCTTTTTAAAGAGATACAATTCTGTTGGTTCCCAATTAATATACTGTTGATCCACTTCTGATAGTGCTAGTTGTATATTCCTTATAAGCAATGGTTGGGCTGGAAGTGCTTCAGATTTCCCAGTTTTTTAGGATTTTGGAGTATATGCATGGACTACCAGTTGAACATCCCTAGTCTGAAAGTCAGAGTTCTAAAATGTTTCAAAATCTGAAACTTCTTGGGATCATATTGGCTACGTCTTCCACCTATTCCACTTTGATCATGTTATTCACGATTATTTTTGTTTGACTATTATTTCATTGCTACTAAATTCTACTCATTTTCTACCATTCTCCATTTCCCCTTTTTTTGGTGGGGGCAACGACTTTTTAAAACTTAGCTTCGTAATTCATACTTGTATATATTTATAGATTCTTCCCCACTCATTTCATTTCTGAACTATACTGCAAGATTATTTAATAGAGTTTTTGCATTATTCTCTTGTTTATGTAATTAAAATATAGGCATCTTATCCTAAGCATTTACTTTCTTTGCCTCACTTTTGCCTGTATTGAAACTCACAGAACCCCATTTCCCTAAATGATGATCTTGCCTTGGCCAGGCAAGTGTTCTACTGTATTCCAGCAAACATCTTCTGTGTCATGTCTTTGTTTGTACTATTTCTCCTAAAACAAACAAACAAAAAAAACTATTTCTTCTTTGTGAGGCATCTGAGAATAGCTTACCCATTCTTCTATTTGTATTATTTTATGCATTTTTGTTTGGAGGATTGTAGTAGTGCTAAAAGTTGAACCCAACACCTCAGAAATACTAAGCTTGCACTCTTCCACTGAGCTGCACCTGTAGCGTAGTTTTCTCTCTGTACATCTCTAACTTGTAGATTGTGCTAAACCATGATGAATATAGCATGTTTGTCATACTGTAATTTTTAAATATATATTTATCTTTTATTCCTTACATTAGGTTGTAAATTCCTTAAGGAAAAAGAATATAACTGCGGGGTGTGTGTGTGTTTTCTTTGTTTTGTTCTGCTTTTGATTCCTTTCTACTACTGTTTCTCAGAAGGTTTCAGACTAGGAGAGTGGTACCTTGCATCTTGTTCTTCTAGCATCTCTAGAATACTGTCTTTGTAGTTGCATCATAAGTACCTCTGTTTTCCAATGTGGCACAAAAAGAAGAAATCATGGATGAGTGTAGAGTGTTTTATAACTCAGACCAGGAAGTGAAACACAGTGCTTGAACTCACATTCCACTGGTGAGAACTTAGTCACTTAATCACAATCAGCTGAAAGGGAAACTGAGAAATGTAGGCTCTGGCCAAACATCTATAGGTCTAGCCACAACTTAATTTTGGTGGATGCCCAAGAGTCTCAACCACTGATTCGTTAATGGGACTTAATTTATTTGGTGAAGGAATTTATTGTTTCTGTATAATTGATCCTACTTTTCCCAGACTTTGGTTAAGATTCTTAGCTCATAGTTTCCCAAATGTTCACCCTTTTACAGCTTCTTCTAAATGTCTATAATTTCCTATCAACATTTTTGTCTTAATGTATATTTTTGTGCTCTGTTCATCTTTTATTAAAATTAACTTGTTGCTTTAATCTGAAAAACTTACTGGTATATAATTATGAAAATTACATTTTGAAGCTGCATTGCTGCCTCTAAATAAATTTGTCTATTCCAAATTACATTTATAACTTGCCTCTCTACTTTCTCTCATGCTCTTCCCTTCCAATAAAAATGCAAGTCTGTTTGTATGATTTTCCTTTGCTTATCAAAGAGTATGTAATATTAGTATCACAGAGAACGTAGCCATTTTAGTTAGAATGATAAAAAAGAAATAATTGTTTTTATATATAGTATGAAACTGAGGCACTAGTTATCTGGTATTTTTCTGTCTTTATTAGAAATATATTATTTGAGACACAAAACAGAAGGTATGTTAAAAAAAAGTAATGAAATTAGTTGCCTTTCTTTTGACCACTGATCTCAGTTTATAAAGATTAATTAAATTCTGTAGCTCTATACCAACATGTTATTTTTATTTAATATAATTAACCAATCTGGTTTTAAAAATCTTGATTATTTTTACTGCCTAATATATACTTCCTTTGGATAATTATATCTTCAAGGGTAATATAGTATTATTAACAGGGTTATATTTTTGTGTATGGAGTTTTCTAGAGCAGCCAACATACTCTGTTTTCTTAGCCAACCTGGTTAGCATTTACTGTTACTTTAATATTTGCTGGCTGTAATTCAGAAACATCTTTTGATTTTATATCATTGAATTTTACTTTTATAGCATACTTTTATCAAGAATGCAAAACCTGTATCAATATTAAGAGACTTAATCACAGAAGCTATGGAGATCAAAGCTAAAAGACATGAAGAACAGCAACGAGAATTAGAAGAGGAAGAAGAAAATTCAGTATGTAATCATTCTCAAAAAGTTAATTTTTTATCTTCTGGGTCTTTTTTAATAATTTTGTTTAAAATACATTAATAGTACTGTTTTATTGCACAAATGAGGTATATTCATTAAATCTTTAAAAATACATTGTGCTTGTGTAAATATTTGTTACTTTTTCTGATAATCTGAAAAATTATCAGGAGCAAGCATGGTGATAAAAACCTGTGATCTTAGCAGTTGAGAGGTTAAAGTAGGCAGATTAGTTGAGCTTAGGAGTTCAAGACCAGCCTGGGAAACATAGTGAGACTGGGGGTATGAGGGGAAGGGTTAATGGTTAGTGAAATGTAATTTCGATAAAGAAAGATGGCACATATCTAGCATCTAGTTAATACTCTTTATTGAATGAAAGCCTTTTTTTTTGAGATGAGACTAACTATGTAGCGCAGGTTGGTCTAGAATTTGAGGCAATCCTCCTGCCTCTGCCTCTCAAGGACTGAGATTATAGGCATGTACCACAATGACCAGGTTAATGTTATCTTAAAGTTGGATAATTTTTTTGTTACATCTTTTGAAACTTTTTAAGCTGGTCACCAAGTATTCTATGAAAATGACAAAATACCAACTGTTAGTGACTATACGGAGAAATTGAAGCTTTTGTTCCTGCTTAACGGAGTGTAAAATGGTACAGCATCTTTGGAAAATAGTTTGGTGGTATCCTCAAAAGTTAAACATAAATTTGGTACATAATGCATCAGTTCTGCTCCTGGGTACATACAGATGGTGCTCAATTTGTGATGGTTCAACTTGTGATTTTTCACCTTCACAGTGATAGGAAGACGTACCCATAAGACCATCTGGTTTTTCACTTTCAGTATAATATTCATTGAATTATCTATGATGTGTATATAACTATTTATAAAATTGTCTGTGATTTTGTCCAGCTACAGGGTTAATCTAAGTGTTCCAAGTGTTTAAAAGCTAGACTAAGCTGAACTATGAAGTTCAGTTGGTTCAATGTGTTAAAAACCTACATTTAAAGTGAAAATAATGAGGTTATATCTTTTGAAGGACTGAGAAAATGTTTTGGACATATTTAAAAATCATGTCATGTTTTTATGTTTTTATTCTTTCAATAAGTCTTTGTCCTCTGGAGTAAAGCGAGTATTTCTAAGTAAAAATATTATGTTGTTTGTTATTTTTAACTGAAATTATAAGAAAAAATTTAAAGTCTTAGCAGAGTCACACATAGTTTGCTTTGGACCATATTTTTAGGCAACAGCTTTCAGTTTGAGATTATCAATTGTCCTCAATATAGAATATATGTATATATCCACATGTAGATATAAGCATAAGAATTATGAAATACGCAGAATAGATCTGAAGTACCTGTAGCTATTGTATAAGTACAATACATCTATATTGCCATTCATTGAAATAAATAGACTTTTAAATCGGTAGTCATTTTTTCTCAGGAATATTTGCCCATGTTGAAGACTCAAAAGTGTACATAGTGAGTTGATATGGTTCGATACTTTGGAATTCTTGTGCAAATTTGCCTGAATTGGATTAATATGTAGTTGTTATAGCTTAGTATTAGAATGCCCCAAGAAGTCTCATATGTTTACAGGTGGGGCTTTTGGATAGTGATTAGATCATGGGGGAGGGGTCTGTGTTTATCAGTGGATTGATCCATTTATTGAGTTCATAACTAAATATGTTGTTAAGGAGATGGAACATATTATAAGAAGTATGTCATTGGGAATGTGCCTTTGGTGGGCATTGTTTCCTACTTCCCTTTTCTCTCTGTTCCTGGCTTCCATGGGTTGAGCAGCATTCCTTTGCCAATCCCTTCTACTATGCTGTGTCTGCCTTGGAGCCAGAATACCATGGGCTGAATATTCTAAAACTGTGAGTCAAATTAAACTTCCCTTCATTTAAGCTGTGAATGTTAGTTATCTTGTCCTAGTGCCAGAAAACTGGCTAATGCAGTAGTTCTAAAATAAAATAGCTAATTTCTGATAGAGCCACATAGCAGAAAGCCAGTTATGACATTAAATTGCTACTTCTTCCTTTTAAAAATCAGAATTTTGACAAAACTTAGTTATTTTTGACCAAGTCAACACAACAGCTGACATAAAAATGAGAGGTATACAGGTCATTTTCTTGTTCCCATTGAGATTATTCTAATTTACCTGTAGCTGTCAACATACAAGCATGCAGTTTGGTAATTTTTTATTTTATAAACAGTATTCATTCTCACATAATATCTAATTAGGTGGTGATTTCAAAGGCAGTGTTAATTTGCCAATATGCTTTATTAAAATGCTGTATAGGCATTTGAATGAGTGTTTAAATAATGTACACTGTAAAAGAGTTAGTGCTTGCTGTTTTCAATAAAATAACAAGGCAAACACCCTACACAAGGCATAGTGTATGATTATTTAAAAGTGGAATGGATGTTGTTAAATCAAATTCAAGATAAGGCACAGAATGCACCATTGACAAGCAGTAGTTTTTAAAGTAGATTAAAAGATTGATAAAGAGTTTATAGGACTGACTTTGTCATCGGAGCTTAGACATTTCCCATATGGATCACAATGTTAAGTAAAATACAGGGAGCCAAATGGTTGTAGAATCTTACATTAATGTGAAATGCTAAACAAAACCTGGGATACTTCTTTACATTAGGTTATATGAGATCTTTTCACTTTTATGCATGTATCAGGCCCTTTCCACTTTTATATAAAGAAATACATTATTTATCTTATTTCATATTAACTTTGTTATAACTCAGAGAAAAGTTTTGTTTATTACTTGTCCTTAAGATTATTTCTGAGAGCTTCTATGTTTGGAAAAGAAATGGGAACTTTCTGTCGACTTCTTTATGGTCTATACAGGTCTATACAGGCTTACAGGTCTATACAGGTTTACAGGCTGTGGTCCTTAATGGCTGAAAAATAGAATGTCTCTTTTAAATTTGGTTTTTTGACCCAGTAATTCTCTGCATGGGTGTGGGAAGAAACACAGGGTGCTGCTTCTTCTTCTCTACAGACAGGGCCTGCAAGGTAAATATTTCTCAGAAACTTTCCTTTTCTCTCCTACTTCTGTTGAATAGGGAGCTTCAAATCAGTCTATTCCTCAAGAACCTTTTGAACTAGATAAAGAATAAAACAACCAAGAATCAACCCAACTCATTCCAGAAATCTAATGTACTAGCTAGTTAAAGAAGTGGTAGAACTGTTGAAGAACAGGATACACTGTGCTGATTCTGTTCCCAAATGACTCTTAGATCCATGTACAAGCTGCTTAACTTCTGTTTACTTTCATCATCTGTCAATAGAATTACTATGGAGATATAATAGAAATTTTAAAATAAGTATCTCAGCATGTAAGGCACAAAGTATACACAAAGTTTAGCTTTTGTTTCTATTAATGATGCTATATTACTTCAACATTTTGACCAGGTTTTTAATTTTGGATTTCTGTGATGGCACTTGTCGCTGCTTCTTATTTTGCTGTCTGTTAGCCACCAAAATAATGGCACTGATCAGACTTGAACCAATATAAACTCAAAGTTTCTTATTAGGCCTTTATTTTTATTAAAAACTTACCTTAGTGCATATTTATAGCACATAATGATAACATTCTTCACGGGGAGTTGGTACATATACATAACACATATTAATTCTTTTTATTGCCTTTCCTACCTCTCCATCCCCAGTTTGTCCATCTTTTTGTCTTTCTCTTTGTCTGTCTCTTCCATTTGCAAAAGATCTGTCTCCCGAGTTCCTATTATCTGTATTTTATTTTGCTCTGTGTTTATATTTTGGGTTTCTCATATAAGTGAAACCATGTAATATTTAAGCTATTTAATCTGATTTATATCACTGAAAATTATTGTATCAAAGTATGTCCATTTTCTTACAAGTGACTCAAGTTTATCTATTGATAGACCTTTAGGCCACTTCTAAGATTTAGCTGTTGTAAGTTGTGCTGCTATAAACATAGGTGTTTATGTATCATTGTAATATAATGTCTTTTGAGAAGATACCTAGATGGAGAAGGCTGGGTCAAATGGAGTTTCTAGTTTTAATTTGTGAGAAATCTCTCTACTGATACGCATAGTGGTTGCACTAGTTTACATTCACACCAATAATGTAGAAATAATCCTTTATCCCCCAGCAGCCTCACCAGCATTTGTTATTCTTTGATTGATTAATGATGCCATTCTTTGTGCAATAAGGTGGAATCTTAGTGTTGTTTTAATTTGCATTCTCTAATGGCCAGAGATGGTGAACGTTTTTTCGTGGTTTTTTTTTTTTGGCCATTTGTATTACTTCTTCTGAGAAGTGTCTGCTCAATTAAGTTGCCCATTGGATTTTTTATTTGAAAATGGGAGTGTGTGCTAATTTTTAAAAATTATTTGTACATTCTCAATATTAGTTCTGTATATGAGAAACAGCTGGCAAAATTTTTTCCCATCCTGTAGGTTACTTCTTCACTCTGTTGTTGGTTTTTTCCTTTACCATGCAGAAGCTTTTTAATTTCGTATGATTCCATTTGTTGATTTTTAGTTTTATTTATTGTGAAATAGGTCTTGTGTTCAGAAAGTCATTACCCATACCTATGTCTTCAAGAGCTTTACCTATTTTATCTTCCAACAGATTAAGTATTTCTGTTTTGACATTTGGTTCTTTTATTTATTTTTATTTTAATTTACTGAATGATGAAAGATGAAATTCTAGATTGAATCTTATGCATGTGAATAGCTAGTTTTCCTAGCAACATATGTTAAAGATGCTGTCTTTCTTTCTTCATAAGTTTTTGGCTCCTTGGTCAAAGATAAGATAACTGAATATACCTGTAGTTGTATTTCTCCATGATGGTGAACCTTTGAAAGTTTTCAGAACAGACAACTGGCTGCAGCATGCATGCCATAAGTTCACCCATTTTTCTGATGATCCATATGTCTTTTTATACTCATATCATGCTGTTTTTATCACTATAGCTCTGTAGTATACTTTGGAATTCTTTTAAGTGGTTAAAAACAAATTTTAAATGACCAAGTATGTTTGGAAGATTAGTAAAGATTTTTGTAAATATAGCTTTCAACTTAAAAAATGTTTTTAAAAGAAAAAAATATTTATTTTCATTCTTTTACTTCTTAAACTTAGTAGCAAGTGTTTATTTTTGGGATAAATTATTGATCAGGAATTAAAATCTGTTAAAAGACTTTTAATTGTTTATTATTTCTCATTTTGCTTTATAATTAAATCATACTGTGTAATTAAATCATTTTGCTATTAAATCATACTGTATAATTAAATCATTTTTTAATCTCTACTTGATGTTTGTATATTTATGACTATGTAACTGCAGTTCATAAACATCATAGTATATTATGGCATTGTTCTTTTTTTGAGATTTCTGAAACTAGTAATTGTCTCAGTTTTTACTATTCCTGTTAATTTTCTCTGTACTTATCAGTAATTTATTCTCGAATTGTATCTTCTCATACGCTCTGAGGAGCTGTAAAGTCCTTTAAATCCAAATACTAGTTGTTAATATTGTTATTTTTCTTGACTTAATCTTACCCTCCTCTAACCTGAAGTTGCAGTTTGGGAGTCTTATGCAGCTACCATCTTCAGACTTCCCTTCAACATATTCCTGAGAATTTACTTTTTTTTCTTCAGTAAGTGATCTCAGTCTCCTGGATTCTGTGTTTGTCTTTTTTATTTTGATGGATCATATCTCCTGGTTTTCTGACATTAGTGTTTTCCAGACTGTGTGTGTATAACCATGTTTCTATTTCATTGTTAACACTGATTGATTCTGAAGTTCTGGATTGTGAATAATGCTCCCTTTAAGTTTTGAAAGGCATTGCTGTACTTTGTTGCTTAGCAGTAATATTGATGTGAATGCAGATGCTATTCTGATTTGTAATACTTTGAAGATTTGGATCTTCATATCCTCCTGCTGTTTAAATCTTTCATGATAGTATGCTTTGGTATAGATGTTTTTATAATTCATTACATGGAGTGTCTTTTGGCATTTTCAATCTAGAAACACTGTTCAGTTCTGTTATTTTTTTCTGTTTCTGAGTAATTTTCGTTTTTCTTCTGGAATGCCTTTGTTTGACTGTTGGACTTTTTAGGTTAATCTTTCAGTGATCTTTTTTTGAGTGGGTTCTTTTTATTTTTTGTCCTTTTTGGGAAATCTCTTCAGTTTTATCTTCTAACTTTTTTATGTTTTTTGTGTCAGGTATTTAATTTCCAAGATATTCTTCTTGTCTTCATGATTGTGATATTTTCATGATCATTTTGAATTTTTCTTTTGCTGTTGCCTTGTTCCTTCTTTCCTTATGTTTGTTGTTGATTTCTGACTTTTTCCTTTATGGACTGTCTTCATATGTCTAGTGATTATATTTGAGAGAAGCACTAAAACTGTCCTCTTAAAGTTGTGTTGGTAAGAGCAGAACCAGTCAACTAACAGATCTCACTGGAAAACATGGTAGGGCACATTTCCTGGGCCAAGAATTTGCTAACTTTTTACAGCTGTTCCTGCGGCTGGTTTTTTTTTGTTTGTTTGTTTTGTTTTGTTTTGTTTTTTGGTTTTTTTCAAGCTTAAGTGTTAGGTGTTTTTGGTCTGCTGAGTTAGTTATTACTTAATTAAAAATTTTTTTCTATATTTCACATTTTTTAACTTCTGCTATTTATTGTCATTTCTCCTCCATGCTGCTTGTCTTTATGGGTTTATCCTTCTCTTTGTCTTTACTCTAGTTTTTAAAACATTTTTGGGAAAAAGAGGCTTCAACTTACGTATTCTATCTTCCTTTTTAATAAACATGTTTGCCTTTGGGTTTTACATATTGACTTTGTAAAAGGATTATTCTTAGTATGATCTCTTTATTGAAAAACTTGTGAAATCTCCATATATTTTGGTGATTAAAAAAGTCCTTCACTATCCACCAATTAGCAGTATTCAAACAAAAATGTAGTTTGATTTATTCTGTCAAATTGTAAATCAAAGCGATCCAAGCAGTGAAAGAAAGACTTCTGTAAGGTATTATAAGAAATCAGTGCAACTGAGACACTTTATACCAGAAGGATAGTTAATAAAAACATAAGTAAAGAATATTGCTCATTCATGTCAGTGGGTCCTTTTATGATATAATTTTCTAGGTGATAGAGCAGAGGTATAGCCTGAGAATGCCACCTTTCTCGCTCTAACATGAGAACAGTTTTAGAATGAGCCAGTCATATCTCCTTGATACTGTGCTTGCTTGCCTTACCATCTGTGTCTGTGAAGGCAGGGTTCTTCTTGGTTTGTATCTTCTTTCATTTGGAACTCATCTTGGTTACCTTCAGTTCGTGAAACTTGCTGCTCCTTTTTTGGAGGGAGGGGGTCTAATTTGGGGAATTTGGCCAGTACCTTCATAGTTATAGTAATGGGAGATTGGCTTTTAGAATATCACAGTAAGTTTTGGGTTGATATTTTGATGTTCCTTTTTTTTTTTTTTTCCCCAGTGAGAGTTTACCTATTTTCCCACTTTTGTCTTTGTAACATTCTTTTCAGCCTGGTGGGAGATCTGTTGTGTTGCAAGTCTACTGCATTAAGTTTTGGCTGAGAGAACCTATATTTCTGGCAGCCTTTATTATAGCTATTTTTACTCCACAACCTGAATTAGTCCTTATCTAGTAATTGTGCTAACATGCCAAGGAACATGTTTGACATTGGACCATTGAAAAATTTTATGAAGCTAAGTTTTGAGACAATTAACATCATATTCTTTCCCTGATCTCAAAATTCCAGAACTGTGAAATTTACCATTGAGCTGCTGTATTATAAGAAATACTATATTTATATTTGATATCCACTATTAATCCTTGGGCTAGTTGTGAATCCTGCTTTTTCCATTAAGCAAAATTTTTCCAAAAATTCATGAATTATACCAATATCAGCTTAACATTTTTCCAAAGTTAATTTTCTGCTGTGTAGTTCAGCTTACTACAGTTGGAGGAAAATTAGTGGCCTAAAATTAGATGGTTGCTTCCATCAACCTTCAGTATAACTTTAAAAAAGGAAATAGTATACGATAACCATTTCAAAATATTATTTGAAAGTTTTAGTGCTGTACACCTGTGCCCTTGGTAACATTAATAAACCTTTTATTTTAAATTTCTAAAAGTATAGAACTTTATTACAAATAACACCTTTTGATTTTGGTTTTTATACTTGTTATGGAAAAGTCTTGTCTGGAGAATATATTTTGACAAATTGACATGTTTTGATAGGTGCTAGGGTAATTGTATAGGTTTTTAAAATTAAAATTGCAAACAGAGATTTCTGCAGCAGATTAATCCCAATATAAAAGTTTTTTGTGAACTTAAGCATTGGTAAGTATGAAAGATATTTTATTTGGACATTTCTCAGCAGTGATACAAATTTGATGCTACGTAAACTGTATTACATGGTAAGAAAGGATATTCTATTGGATATTAATGGGAGGCATTTCTAAATCTTTAGTGTGAGTTTATTAAATGATGTACTTATATTTGTTCATGTTTACTGTACATATCTGGCTGAATTGAATAATTGAAGGGATGTTCACCTTTAAGAGTTTTTACTAGCAATTTGTTCTTTCTATACAACACAACTTTTTTTTTCTTTTTGGTCTTTTTGAGACAGGGTCTCACTATCAGTTCAGGCTGCCCTTGAGCTCACTTTGTAGCCCAGGTTGATCTCAGACTCATAATGATCCTCCTACCTCAACCTCCTGAGTGCTGGATTATAGGGGTGCACCACCGTGGCTGGCTACAACACACCTTTAAAATATAACATTTGATTATTACTAAGGAGCATTTATAGTGGTATTTTCAATAGTTTAAAGCAAATCTGTATCAATTATCCCTGCCAAATAAGAGTTTAAAATGTAGAATACAAGATGCTATTTTGAAGATAATGTGCACTTAAGTGCAGTGATTTCTTTAAACAGGTACATACTAAAATTTGCTGTTTTTAAATTATTCTGACAAGAGATTGCAAAACATTTCTGGTTAAATAGTGGGATGAAGAGTTCTTGTCAATACGGAAATTAAAAGCAGGAATCACTTGTGCTCTTTCATTGCATATTTGAACCATTTGTTGACTTTTGGAAAACAACAATAGCAGTGTTTACTTTTTACTCTGGGAAATTTAGCATTTAACAATTATAAATTGAGATCCAGGTATCAGAAATTTTGAAAGCTTCCTAGGTGATTGTGGTATAGCCAGAATGATACTGATTGACCTATGTGTTCTAGGATAGGGCCCAGACTGGATCAAATACTACTAAATACTTGTTTAAATTAAAACATGAAGGATTGCCTCAATTTTATTTGTCTTTAAATTAACTTTTTATTTTTGAATAGTTTTACATTTACAGAATAATTTCAAAAATAGTGGTTTCCATATACTGTATGTGACATGGTACATTTCCCCTATTAAAAAACTGGTTTTAATAGATTGTAAAGTCCCAACTCTGCACAGATTTTCTTAGTTTTACTTAATGCCCTTTTTCTGTTTCAGAACTTGTCCAGTATACCACACTGTGTTTAGTTATCATGTCCTCATAGACTCCTCTTGATGTCACAGGTTTTCAGAAGGTCTGTTTTTGATGACCTAGAGTTGAACATTGGTTAGATATTTTGTAGAATGTCTCTCATTTGACATTTGGCTTTTTTTTTTCTTACAATGAGAGTGGGATTTATTTGTTTTGGGAAAGAAGACCCAGAAAGGAAGTTTCATCCAATCATACTAAAATACTTTCTTTCAACATGATTTTTCACTGTTGATGTTGACCACTATCACCTGGCTGAGATAGTGTTCTCAGATTTTTTTAAATGATAACTTTGTTCTTTTCATTTTTCCATACTGTGTATACTCAGGAAGAAAATCATAGCCCACACTTAAGTAATGGCAAAAGAGTATCATAAATTTTTTTAGAATTCTACACAAGAGATTTGTCTGATTGACTGATTTATTATTTAGTCACTTGTATCAATATAGACTTCTTTTTCCCTCAAATTTTTCCAGATTTGGCCAATGGTTTATTGATACCTTTGTCTATGTAACATACCCCTGTCAATGTGGGTTTTTTCTTTTTTTAGATACCTTCTTACTGTAAGATATTTGAGGTTCATCTTGTATATTTCCTGCTTTGGACCTAGAATTTGAGGTTTAGTTCTTTTTATTGGAGTCTTGTATTAGAAACCAAGATTGGACCCTAAGTGTACTTGTTGCCTCTGCATTAGGTTATTGCCTCTATTGCTCTCAGTTTACACAGCAGGGAGACCTATGTGTGTATACTAACCTAATATGCATATATACATGAATGTGCATATGTATTCATCTTTATCTATAATAAGCTAGGTACGAGTTTATACTGATGTCTCTGACTCTCCTTCACTACCACCATAGATCATTCTAGCTGTTTGCTTTTGCTTCTTTATAACCTGCTACTCCAGTGAGAAACTCAGCTCCTACCCTATATCATTTACTGAATTTTACACTTCCTGTATATTTGTATAGTGTCTTCACAATTATTAGCTTATATATCCATAGGGAACAGCATTATTCACTATAGTGCTCTTGTACAGTCCTTTTGTCTTTGATCTTAAAAACTTGATTTACTTCTGAAGTTAATAGGTTATACCTTTTCTCCCCATATCCTTTAAGAAAGTTCTTTCATACATTATAATATAGTTAGATTTTTTTTTTTTTTTGCCACGGTCTGAATTGCATCCTGAGATCCTCTATAATAATACTGCCACCTAAATAATTTTGTAAAAGCTGTAAAGCATTCATTAAGATTCACTATAATGTAAACTTCTATGGATTTGACCAGTATGTGGTGTCTGATATTTGCCATCATAGTATCAAAAAACAGTTTTTACCACCCTAAAAAAGTCTTCTTGCTCTACCAAATTTAGCTCTCTTTCCCTATACTTCTTGCAACTGCTAATGTGTTTGCAGTCTATTTTTTTCTTTTCTGTAATACTACATAATTGGAATCATATACCATATGTAGCGTTTTCATGCTGGCTTCTTTCTTTTAAAAATATGCATTTAAGATTCCTCCATTTTTTTATGTAACTTAATAGCTCACTTTTATTACTTACTACTATGACATTGCATGAATATCCCACTATTTGTTCATTGTCTCTTCAAAGGACATCTTGTTTGGAGCATTTATGAATAAAGCTGCTATGTACATTTGCAGTACTAGCTTTTGTGTAGCTGCAAGTTTTCATTAAGTCAATTGGATAAAACATATGACTGAAATTTACTGTATCTTACTTCTAATGTGTTTAG
The DNA here is from genome assembly GCA_004027295.1 of Dolichotis patagonum. Lineage (NCBI taxonomy): Eukaryota > Metazoa > Chordata > Mammalia > Rodentia > Caviidae > Dolichotis > Dolichotis patagonum. Next base: position 39,977 of record PVJX010015705.1, read on the forward strand.
CTTTGTAGGAAACTACCAAACTCTAAGGTATAATTTTACGTTTCTACCAGTAATTGAGTTTTTGTTGATATGCACTAACGATTCATAATGACATTTTAAAATTTTTATTTATTCTAATAGGTATTTAGTATTATTTTATTAATTTGCAATTCCTGAATGGTAAGACTACTGGACATCATGTGCTTATTTAACATTTATAGGGGCCGGGAATTTAGCTCAGTGGCATAAGCGCCTACTTTGCAAGTGCAAGGTCGTGAGTTCGATTCCTGGTACCACAAAAAAAAATGTATATATCTTCTTTGGCAAAGTGTCTGTTTAGTACTTTTCCCCATTTTTTAATGGGATTTATTGTTTGTTTGTGTCTCATTGAGTTTTTTAAAAATTCTTTTTGTGTTTTGGATACAAGATCTTCCTAAGCATATGCTTTGCCAATATTTTCTCCCAATTCATTTTTGCCTTTTCCCAGTTTATGTCTTTTCTTTTAGAACAGAAGATTTTAGTGTATCACCTTATAAGCTTCTTTTTTAATGGGTCATTCTTCAGGTATCTAAAATCAACGCCAAACTTGGAGTGTACAGATTTTTCTTCTATGCTTTCTTCTGGAAATTTATTGGTTTTGCATGCTGTATTAAAGTCTATGATATATTTTGAATTTGAAATGTGTAGCCTGACCTGGCTTCCCCTCCCCTTCTGTTAGTGAATGTCTAGTTGTTTCAGCACCTTTGTGTAAAAATCTTTTGCCTGTCCATATAATGTTTTATGTTATTTTTGTCAGTATTTGCTAATTGCAGTTTTATTGGAATGGACTTTGTTAGAACAAAATGACATCTTACTGGTATTTCGTTTTCTAACCTGTTAACAGGTAATGATGCTTATTTTGTTTAGATTTTCCTTTATCAGATCTGTGCATATTTTTATATGTTAGACTAAAGTGTAATTTTTGGTGTTATTGAAAAACTTTTTTTTAAATTTTATTTTAAAGAGAATAAAACAAAAGAGGACAGAACCAAGCAGATCAGAACAGAACAATGTAAGCAACACAGCACTTCACAACAAGACAATCAGGTATTAACAGTAGCTACCATAATGTCTCTTTCTTTGAAATAGTTGAGCATAGCTTCACAAACAATAATATCAAACATAACAAAATAGTATAAAACCATTCAAAAGAATGAAAGTACTACAGGGCATTCTGAACCAAATAACAGAAGATGAACAGTGGCTACCATAATATCTCATTTTCCATAAAAAAATTTGTTTATACTATCATATATATTAAAATCCAGTAAGACACAGTAGGATAGAATGATTGGTAATAGAAGAACAAAAACCTCATTCTTCCATTGAATAGATTTGGCCCCTTTATCAGAGATAAGGTGGGTTGAGTGTGTTTGTGGTTGTGGTTGTATCTTCCAATCTATTCCACTGATCTTGAAGTCTGTGTTTATTTCAGTACCATGTTGATTTTATTACAGTAGCTTTGTAGTATAACTTCAAGTCAGACAAAGAAGACTTAATTCCAACACTCCTCAAACTCTTCAATGAAATTGAAAGGGAAGCAATTCTTCCTAAGTCATTCGTGGAAGTAAATATTATTACTCTAGTACCAAAACCTGAGAAAGACCCAACTGAAAAAGAGAACTATAGGCCAATCTCCCTAATGAACATAGATGCAAAATTTCTCAATAAAACATTAGCAAACAGGAAACAGCAAATCATCAAGATTATTCACCCTGACCAAGTGGGATTCATCCCAGGAATGCAGGGATGGTTCAACATACGTAAATCAATAAATGTAATCCACCATATCAATAGAGCCAAAAGGAAGAACCACATGATCATCTCTATAGATGCAGAAAAAGCTTTTGATAAAGTCCAACACTCATTCATGATAAGAACCTTACAGAGAATTGGAATAGAAGGTCTTTATCTCAATATGGTAAAGGCCATCTATGACAAACCAACAGCCAGCATCATATTGAATGG
>PVJX010015706.1:0-41922 GCA_004027295.1 Dolichotis patagonum
ACTCTGCCTGTGTTTCTCTCTGTTAGTATTTCGAGGCCCTCTATACTAGAGATGATAGCCAATCTTCTCTGTCTTATTTCTGCTATTCTGTTTTTCTGCCATTGATAGTCTATTTTTCTCTTCCACTTCACTGTCTGCCTCGTTCACTGAGGCCTCTCTGCCACTGTCCCTGAAATGCTCATATTCTTATTCTCTCTCTGTCTAAAATGTCCTTCAGTATTTTTTGTAAGCTTGGATTGGTGGTCACAAATTCTCCCAGTTCTTCTTTGTCATGGAAGCATCTTGTTTCTCCATTAATTTCTAGAGAGAGTTTTGCAGGATACATCCATCTGGGCTGGAGGTTGTTCTCCTTCAGGGCTTGAATTACTTCACTCCAAGCTCTTCTTGACCTGATGGTCTGTGTCGAGAAGTCTGCCATGATTTTGATGGGTTTTCCTTTATAGGTGATCTGTTTCTTTTCTCTGATGGCTTTTAATATTCTCTTCTTCTATTGAATTTCTGGGATCTTGATTATTATGTGTCTAGGTGTAGCTCTGTTTTGGTTGTAGGTGGCAGGAGTTCTGTATGCTTCATACATCTGCATATCATTTCCATTTTCTATGCTTGGGAAATTTTCCTTAATGTTTTTTGTGAATAGCCTTTGAAATTCCTCTGTTTTGACTCCTGCTTCTTCATTCACATGCTTTATTCTTAAGTTATAGATCCTCTTGTCATCCTCTAGCCTTCCAATGGTTACTGCCTGCTTCCTTGTTATTTTTAAGAGATCTTCCCTTTCATGATTACACATTGCAAACCTGTGTTCAATTTTTGATAGTCTATCTTTGGTTTCTTTCAAGCAGTTTTGCCAGTTTTCTATAGAGTCTTTAGTTTCCTGATAATCTGTTTGAATTTGCTTCATGAATTCTAGGTTTTTATTGTTTTCTTCATTAAACATTTCTCTCCTTTTGTGTTCTCCATTCTTCTGTCTGTCTTCTTGAGCAGTGTAGGGCTTGTTTTTTCAAAACACAAGAAAGTAGGATTCCATCACCAAGGTTTTACAATGGAACATGCCAGTTACATACCTTATTGAATTAACTATCTTAATATTGATTAACCACTTCATTAAGGATTTTTCCCACTAAGGCAAGGGGAAATGTAGGGTGTTACGTGATCAGCGTGTTTTCAGACAGGCCCTTATGATCCCACTAATAAATCCCAAAGGTTGCAATTAGAATCATTTCTTTGAGATCACATCCCCATTTCAGAAGCTCTTCCAGGAACTGTATATTTGCATCTTATCTCTGAATACTGTTTGTGGGGTATCTATGCATGTAAGCTGCACAACTGATATATAATTGTGCAGTCAGCTAGCAAACTCAGCCCCACCTGGAACTTAGAAACAAGTATTCATGCTCAGGTCCACTGGCTTTCACTGGGAGCCTGCCTTAACCGTGCTGCTTAAAACATCATTTGGTTTTCTTATCTCTAAAATGAAGAGTTGTGAAGCATAAGTGCTCGGTACATAACAAGCATTTAGAGGAACCCACTTTCTGGGGCCCCCTCAGTCCCTCTCAGGAAGAAGTTTTTTTTCTTTCAATAAATTCTTCCTGCTCTTATCTTCCATAGTTCCTGGAATTCATTCCTTGATTTTAGAGAACACCAACTTGACATTTTGGACATCTAGCAGGTGGGGAGTTTCATTCTCCTGTATCAGCACTCTTTGCTTCCACTTTCTCAAAAAAGCTTTGCCTCTGATTCTGAGATAAAACAAAACCAAAAAAAGCATTTAGTAACAGAGATGAGTACTCTTTTCATCAGGATGAATGAAAGATCAGTGGAAACACAATCAAAACAAGGAAAATGTGTAAGGAAGAAGAGAACAACGATAAGATTTTTTAAGAGAAAAAAGTGTAAGGCAGTTGGGCTCAATTATGAGCTTCTTTGGGGTCACATTGTATTTAAATTGTAGGAAAATGGGGCAGAGGTTTATTTTCTTAAAAACTATAAGATTTATCTTCAAAATTGAACTCAGAGCAAATCTAAGTGTATTGATTGACACACACCCTAAACAAAGCATAAAAGCATTATGTGATTTAACATATTTTTGTCTATAATTTCATTAGCAAGATAATTTTTAGAAGCCAATAATTAAGATATGCATAATCATTACTCACCTAAGTCCTCTCATTTTATTTAATGATGAAATTGGTATCATTTTATTAAGCAAATTCATTACCGTATCCACAAGTACATTATCGAGAAATGCACTTTTACATTGAGTTATTTCCAGCAACATGTTACATATGAAACCCTAATATGCTTATTAAGAGCCCTGTTTCAAACTGAGTTAATTTTTATTCCTGAAATATTTTTTGTTCAAAACACTAAATCAAAACAAAAAACAACACCAAAACAAAACAACAACAAAAAGACCTTCAACAACATTCCCAGAATTCTGTTATGAGTTTTTGCTTCATGACGGGAAGAGAACAGACAGTATGATTACTCGCACTCTTAAAGCGAACAGTCTTTTGCCTTTCTTCATAAAACTGCTTAGTTTCCTCTGAGGTTAATGGACTGTCAGTCGGAGCTGGGCAATAACTAAAGCTTAAAAATATAGAAGGGCGACCCCTAGCGTTAGCCTTCAGTAACCAAATTCATGTAACTTTCCCCAAATAGAAAAAGCTTCATGTGCTACAAAGCAAGTCAAAATGTTAAATTTATGTGCCTTAATTGTCTTTAGAAACATAAATATTACTTAAGATATTATTTAAAATGCTTAAAGGGATTCTTCCAAACAACAGTTCCTGACACCTAAAGTCTCTTTCACTCAGCAAGTGTGTAAATCAGAAAGAATAAAACAAACGGAAAAAACATAACAGCTTGCTTGAATGAACAAAAAGAAAATCGAATAAGCAGAAAAATAAAGCCTAACTATTAACTTCACATTACACTGATAAAAAATTATACCGAAGCCACAGCAGTGGGTTTCCATGAAGTAAGTCTTGAGAGAATCATTTACTTAGTAGGTTTTTGCATTGAAAACTTTACCTTCACAAGCTGAAGGTCACCTGTCCTGCAGAAAAAGAAAGACAGCTCAGCTTAAACACCTGTCACTTGTGACAAAATGAAATGAAATGAGAGGTCAGAAGTGACTTACTGCATCATTTGAACTCATTGTCACTCAACAAGAGAAGACTTTGGCAAAAAGAGGACTTGCTGAGACAGAGAAATCTTGTATTTGAAGCGAAATTCTTCCTGGAGAAAAAAATAGTGTGTAAGAAAGCCCTGGAGTTTTTTCCCCCAGTTTCATTTTATTCCTATTACTCCCTAAGGCACTTGACAAGAGCTGGTGTGGCCTTAGCACTGGGAGGTCATCAAAATCATGACATTTAATGCTTTCCTTGAGAACTTCCAGTGTCACTTTGACCTAACAGTTGCTTAGGCAAAGTTATTTCCTATCACGCAAACGGACAGGACCAGAAAAAGGACAGAATCATGGGGGACTCGAGAATGGGGAGGACATCGAAGACTGTGGTGAACCTGTGAGTTAGCCTGGAAAGTAGGACTTAAAGAGGGAATTGTTGTCATTGGTTAGTGACCAATATCAACTGTTGTCAAGCAATACATTCAGTTCATAAATCTGGAGTAGTTTCTTTTTGCTAGGTGAGACATTCACCATTGGCAACTTGAGCTTTCCTGCCAGCTGCACAGCAGACAACTTCTGTTAGGCTTTTCAATCCTCAACACTTCCCACAGTCCCTAAATTTGTACCAAAATAGATTTTTCTTTTTGATTTGCACCTACAGTCTCAGATTTTTACCCAGTAGGCACCTCCTTACCTTTGTTTAACAAAGCATTCCTTCTTTGTTTCACATAAATGGTTGAAGAGGGTAAACATCTGTGAACTAACTTGTAATTATAAATTATGTAGCTCACACATGCTAAATTATTTAAAATAATACTTACAAAGAATTGCAGTTATATTAATAAGAACCAAGAATTTACTCTTTCAGGTTATTTAGCACCAAAGCATTTATTTTACCTTGTTGATGTTTTTGATTTCCAATACTTGGAGGAAAAATACCCTTTTAAAATCTACATTTCCAGGTATTTGTAAAAATAACTTATTCAAACTGGTTGCCTTGAATTCCTGCTGTCATTACACCCCTTGCAATCAAGGATTTTCAATTACAAGCAATATGTCCATCATAAAAATTTTCATTTATTTAGCAGGAAGGTAATCTTTAATAGGTGCACACATAATTTCATTTTGTATGACTGATTTACCTGCCTACTGATGTTCATTCTAGCAGAGCATTACCACTCTCTTGGAACTTCTGTTTCTTTTAAAAGCTGCATCAGTTCCTTCCAGTGACTAATTTCATGAGGCTCTGAAATGGTCTCTTTGAAATTCAGCTTTCACAGGACACAGAAATCCAAAGCTTTTGAACACATTATGCTTTTTTCTCACATGTAACTCTTGCAAATGCACATGGTAGTTAACCAATAAACGTGGTGTTTTAGGGAGAAGGTTTGCAAGGAACCGTGAACAGTAATGGTATTGACACAGCACATCTGGAAGAGTCGGTTTCTTAAAGATTTGGTGAAGTGAAAGATTTCACTTTTTCATTCTTGAAACAATAATTTTATATTAAAATAAACACACTATAGAGTGGGATTCTGCAAAGACTGATTATATGATTAAAACAGGGGACTTCAAAGATAATTAGGATTTAGCATAAGTACAGCTTTAATGTTTGTTGAGGTGTTTTAAACTACTTCCCCAAGTCCTTTGAGATTACATAGGTTTGGTTCTTCTGTTTTGAGTAAGTCTACAGGAAGATTTTGAAGTTAAATTCTCTTTCTGAGTTTAGAATCTTTTGAAAAGTAACAAAGTTATTAAAATAAAAGTACAAGTGTGTTTACATCTATTTAAAAGTCAAGAGTAGTTCTCTGGACAGAAAAAATAACAGCCCGATGAAAGGTAGGTAGGCAGGCAGGAAGGTGAGAGGAGAACAATCAGAGAGAGCACTTGATAAAGGGTGGGGAACACGTTTAAGGGTCACACGGGGAAATTAGGGACCCACACTGAGGAAAATGGGGAGGAGTCACAGCTCACAGGAGATGCTCCTGCATGGGTTCAGAAGTGACTGGGAGAAGTGACTGTAGGTAGGATAATAAAAATGAAATTGGAAACCAAAATCCACCCCATGGATAAATGGCTGACATCGCAGTTGTGTGGAAATCTAATTTCTTTTCATGTTTTTCTTAGTCACTTTCATAATTGCTGGCACAAAATGGCTGACACCCACACTTTAAAGGACAGGTTTATTTTGGCGATTCCATCCTTGTTTAGAGGCTCAAACACAGAAACCATATGGCAGAAAGGTCTGGGTGAAAAGCTGCTCACATCATGGTGGTCAGAAATTGGAGACAAATAAATCCTTCCAGGTCAAATCGCTAGTGACCTCCTCCTTCAGACCAGACCCACCTTCTCATGACAAGCAAGGGGTGGAGCCCCATCATCCAATTACCTTTCACGAGCTCTGCTTCTTAGTGTAGGGGCCTAGGGGAGGACATTCAGATACAAACCATAACATCTTTATCTTTGGGTTTTTTGTTTTTCTTTTTTTAGACAGGTTTTCACTATGCAGTTCAGGCTGGTCTTGAACTCACTGTGTAGTCCAGGCTGACTCTGAACTTGCAATAATCCTCCTGCCTTAGTCTCCCAAGGGCTGGGATTACAGGCGTACCTCACCATGCCCAACTTACCTTTCCCTGTGAAAAGGAGACTTGATACAAAACTCAGACTTCTATCTATTGAATCTATACAATGAAAAAGTTCTAAGCAATAACTTAAATAGGTAAGGTGACATAAAACCAGAAAGAAACTTTGTTGTTTCATTGACTAAAAGTCTCAAGACCATCTGAATTCAATGGAGAGAAGGTAATTTAGAGATAACATGACATGAGATGAATGTGAGACCTTATATGTAAGTCTAAGAATTTAACTGCAGAAGAGACAGCATAGTTTAGCTGAAATTAAGATGAATCTAGTGTAATGTAGGCCTGCTACTATTAACAAGACAGGATGTTGAAAGCAAACACTTTCTTTGTGTGGGACTTCTCACAAGGCTATGTCTTTATGACTCTAATTCTAGGTAAAGAGACATATATTTTTCTAATAATCACTGCCAAATTTATGATATTTTCCCAAACATGAGATGTACTTTAAATTTAAAAAGTTATGTTCTTGTTGGAATAAAATAGCAACACTGAACTGAAAGGAATATATAGCAAAAAAATCAAAATCTTATCAGTTAATATTTATATATGGATCTTTTGAGATATTTTTCTTTATGAATATAACTATCCTTAAAAACAGAAATATAGATTTTAAGCAAAATGAAATTTTATGAGTTTTCAACTTCCATTCTTCAATAAAATATCCAGTCATCAATAAATAAATACTTACTTCACTGCTTGACCCAAGAATCTGTGCGTTACTTATCTAGTTATATAATGCACCACAATGGTCCCTCTTTACATTGTAGTTAATGACGATCCCACCAAGCACGCGTTCCTGTTTGGACTCTTTTGGGAAGTAACATAAAACATTATTAAGATAAAAATGTAAGTGTATTTATCATACCTATATGAAAATGAAGGGCAGTGGGCACATGCTGACAAATTTAATTCAATGAAATTGAAAACCAATATTAATTTTTTTTTACCGGGTTAACACTATATTGATTTTAGAGCCATTGATAGTTGTACATAGTGAGTCTTTCTAACTAAAAATATCCTACTTTTCTTATCTGTCAGGTCAGAAATACAATATCTATTTAATGTAATATATTTTTGTCAATGATTTTCATCACATTAAAGAAACATGTTCCTACTGAACCTACTGAAAGCTGTAGGCCTGGGGTGAACTTTAATTTTTAAATTTTATTTTACATGAGATTTACCTTGTGTGAGCATATATGTGTAAATGATTCACATCTGTGACAGTTTAAACTACTGTTAACCTAGAGTTGATACAGAAATAAGATTCTTATTGTGTCATCTTCTCAGAAGCAATCCTAAAACCCTCACCCTTTCCCTTGTTTGAAGATTTCGAAGAAATGGACCATAAAAATCATCTAATCCTGGTAACTTTCCTAAGTACTGGTTTTATCTACAATTGTTGTTACATTTAGGTTTTCTTTTTAAAGATTACTACTGAGTAGATATCATTTTCTTACAGGTAAACCCAATTAGTGGAGGTTTTAAGTTGTTTTATCAAGTAGCTGCTTAAGACATTCTAGTATTTCCCCCTTCTTCTATCTGCAATTAGAGTCAATGTCTTCATAACAACAATACACTACCAATATTTTGAGGGTCGTAGCCATGTTATGCACTCTATGAATTAAATTCTTTAAATAACTTTTCGCAGTAGTTGCCACATTTTCCCCATGTTTTCACATTAGGAAACTGAAGCATAAATCAGTACCTTCCTTGTCTGATGTCACCCTGAAAACAGGTGACTTCCCAAGGGTTCAAACACAGAGCTCATTTTGTTAACATGCATGCTACCAGTATTTGGCCTTTTATAGAGCTCTTCTGGCTGAAAATGCACCAGTTTTTGAAAGGAAGTTCATCTTCTTGATGAGATCTCTACCTAACTAGTTTCCCAAGACAGATTCTCTAGAAGAGAAGTCTTCAAACTTTATTTTATCTAAGGCTATAAGGATTTCAAAGTGGACATCTAGAATTTCACATCATAAATTTAAGTAGTTCCTAAAAGATAATTTCCTGCTTATCTTCTGTAAATATGTTATTTTAAAATAAAACGTATGCTCCCCACTATATCATGGAACAGGTAGCTAGCAACCAACCCACCAAGAAGAATCCAGCTGACAGGTTGCTTTCCCCCTGTATCAGTGGGACCAGGTGACTTGGGGAATGCCAGCCAGACAGTAGGACCCCAACAAGGGTGCACACCATGGGTAGGTGAGACTAGTGGGATGGAACTGTCTAAAGCAACAGCAACAATACAAGCCAACTGGTGGTAAGGCAGGTGAACCAGCATTGTGCTTGGGGACAAAGACACAGGGATCAGAAGCATGTGGAGCTGCCCCTAGTCTTTTCTTTTCTTTTTTAAGATTTTAAAAAAATATTATTTTTATCTTACTTTTATTTTTTCATTTTGTCTTTTCTTGTTTCTTAGCTTTTTTCTCTCTCTCTCTTTTCTAAACAGCTGGGAAAAACTCCAGTCACAGAAAACTAATCCCATCCCCCAAGCCCAGAAACCAAGTTGAGATAACCCCTAGCTTACAACTTCATTATTTGTTTTCTACCCTTTCTCTAATTTTCCAGTCTTTGTGATCAACCTTTGTCCACCAGCCTTGCTTCCACTTTCCTTTAAGTTATTTTTCTTGTATCTGATATCACTCACAAATTTTCTCAACATGGAATAAAACCATTCTACAACAAGGAAACATTTTTCATACAAGCTTCTAATTTAGAATCCATTCTGTTATGTAACTGCAGATTTTCCTCCTATGGTTTAAGATACAAAATCAATAATTTGTCAGTTTCTAAACTATGCTTGATGCTACTGTTATTGCTAATTATACTACTTTAGCTAGGATGTCATATCTGTTGTAATACATTGTTCTCCCTTCTATAACATTACCAGGAAGCTCTGGGGTAATAACTTCACCCCAGCCCAGCACTGTGGGACTTTAATCCAAACAGATACTAACATCTCACTCATATCAAATCGGGAAGGTAGGATCTTGCAACAGACATAAATCAAGAACCTCCTTCACACAAAAGACATCCCTGAAGAGTAGACATGTCCTAGAGAGGCCTTAATATTAGTGATAAATCTATCTACTACAAAAATTTACAAGAATAGACACAGAAAACAAAATTAAAACTTTTAAATTACAAAATGACAAGACCTGAAGCTCACACAGAAAATGTCCAGGAGACAAAAAGATATAGAAAAATGGATTTCCTGAAATGATAGCTACTAAAGTAAAGAAACAAATCCATGAGTCTATAGAGGAAATCAAATCAGAAATAATGTCTTAGGTAAAAAAAGAAATGATGACAATAACTAAGGAATTACAGGAAACATCTAGAGTAGACACAGATAAAAATAAAGAAGAGCACAGAAAAATGGTAGAAACCTTGAGTGAGCAGAATCAGAAAGAAATAGATCACATGAAATGGATTCAAACAGGTATTCAGGAAATTAAAAATCCATTGACAGCTGGAAATACTGCTTGAATGAAACTGAAGATAGACTTCCAGACGTTGAAGCCAGGATCATGGCTAGTGATCATGTAAGGAAAGATCACTTAAAAATAACAAGGAACCAGGAAATAACAATTTAACAGCTGCAAGACAATGCAAAGAAAAACAATTTAAGTATGATAAGTGTCAATGAAAAAGCAGGCATCAACATAAATGACGTAAGAACATTATTTGCAAAAGTAGTAGCAGAAAATTTCTGAAGCATAAGAATGGAGTCTGACATAGAAATAAATGAGTCAGATAGAAATCAAATAGACAGGACCAAAATAAATCTACACAGTCACATAACAATCAAGATCCCAGAAATTCACAAGAAGAGAATATTAAAAGTGTTAGAGAAAAGAAACAAATCACCTATAAAGTGAAGCTCCTCAGAATCATGACAGATTTTTCATGTCTACTAATATTTATTTTATATAGTTAAGTGAAGACGACTTCTCAACAAAAATCCTCAAGGCAAGAAGAGCTTGAAGTGAAGCAATTCCAGTCCTGAAAGCAAGAAACTTCCAGCCCAGATCCATGTACTCTGCAAGACGATCTTTCAAAATTAAAAGAGAAATAAGATACTTCCATGACGAAGAAAGACTTAAGAAATTCACGATGACTGAACCAACCCTAAAAAGGGTATTGAAAGATATTCTGGACAGGTAAAAATGACCACAATCCCAAGAGCGGCAACAGAAAGAAACTACCAGCTAGGGCAAGCAATTAAACAGAGGGAAAAACTAGGGAACCAACAGCAGTAAACTAACATTAAAAGGATAAACCAATACATACCAGTTATAACCATCAGTGTAAATGGCCTCAATTCACCAATCAAAAGAAAGACTAGCAGAATGGATCAAGAAACAACATCCAACAAAATGCTATATGCAAGAAACACATCTAACTCAAAAAAAGCATTCATAGACTGAAAGTTGCAGACAATGTGAACTTCAGTCAAGACTGATCACAAGAGGTAAAGAAAGCCACATTATACTTGTTAGGGGAAAAATGTCAAGATGAAGAGATAATAATCATAAATATGTATACATAAAATATGAGAGCACTTAACTATGTAAAATATATATTAATAGACATGAAAAATCAGGTAAGCAGTAAAACAATTGTAGTGGGGGACCTTAAAACTGCATTGTCACAAATGGATTAAAAAGACAAAAACTCAGCAAAGAAATATTAGAACTGAACAAAACTTGAGAACAAGTGGACTTAGTAGATGTTTACAGAGTGTTCCATCCAACATCATCAGAATACACATTCTTCTCAGTTGTACATGGGAGATTCTCTAAAATAGACCACATACTGGCCCACAGAACATGCTTAAGTAAAAGCAAAGGAGTTAGTTGAAGTTATCCCATGCATATTATCTGCCCGTAGTGAAATAAAACTGAAAAATAGTGGTAAAATAAACTGCAAAACCTCCATAAATACATGGAAATTAAGTAACACCCTCTTGAGTGACCAATGAGCTACATAAGAAATTCAAGAAGAAATTAAACCATATCAACAATGAAATGAAACTACAGATACAATATACCTGAACCTGTGGGACACAATGAAAGCCGTCCTTAGAGGGAAATTTATAGTGGTTAATTCTTAAATCAGGAAAATAGAATGAGCACAAACAAACAACTTAGTGCTGCAACTCAAGCTTCTGGAAAAAGAAGAACAACTCAAACTCAAAGGCTATAGAAGGGAGGAAACTGATCAGAGCAGAAAGTAATACAATTGAAACTACGATAACAATAACAAAGAATCAATGAATCAAAGAGTTGGTTCTTTGAGAGAATAAATAAAACTGATAAACCCCTAGAAAAACCTTATCAAGAAAAAAGAAAAGGAAAAACTGAAATTCATGTGATGAGGAATGAAAAGATCCCCTGGAAATTCAGAAAATCATCAATACCTACTTCAAAAATATTTACTGGCATAGGATGGAAAATGCAGAAGAAATGAACATATCCTAGATATGTATGAATTACCAAAGCTGAATCAAGAAGATATAAAAATTCAGAATAACACAATTATCAGTTAATGAATTTGAAAATGTAATTAAAATTTGCCAACAAAGAAAAGCCCACATCCTGATGGATTCACTGGTGAATTCCACAGGAAATTTAGAGAAGATTTAATGCCAATACCCTCAAACACTTTAATGAAATTGAAAGGAAATACTATAATTCATTCCTGGAGGCAAATATTACACAATACCAAAGCCAGAGAAAGACTCAACCAAAAAAGAGAACTATAAGCCAATCTCCCCGATGAACATAAATGCAAAAGTCCTCAAAAACATACTAACAAACAGAATGCAGCAAATCATCCAGATTATACACCATGATCAAGTGGGATTCAAGCCAGTAATTCAGGGATGGTTCAACATACACAAATCAATAACTGCAATGTACCATATCAACAGAATCGAAGACAAAAATCACATGAACCTCTCAATAGATACAGAAGAAGATTTTAATAAGGTCTAATGCTAAATTATGATAAGAAGCCTTCAGAAAATAGCAAGAGATTGTCTTTACCTCAATCTGAAAAAGGCTGTCTACTGCAAACCAACAGCAAACATCATACTAAATGGAGAAAAACTTAGTGCTTTTACTCTAAAAACTGGGAACAATACAAGGATGACCAGTATCATCACTCTTATTCAATAGAGTCCTGGAAAAATTAACTAGAGCAATTAGACACGAGAGAGAAATGCAGGGAATAAGGATGGGAAAGGAAGAACTTAAATTATCATTATTCACAGATGTCATGATATTCTACTTTGAAGACAGCAAAACTTGAAAGACTACCAGAGTTAATAAGCAAATTCAGTAGCATAGCTGGATACAAACTCAACATTCAGAAATCAATACTATTCCTACACACAAAATACAAATTCACTGAAAGAGTAATTAGGGAAACCACATCTTTCCCTATAACATCCCCTAAAAATGAAATACATAGAAATCCATCTAATAAAGTAATAAAAGTTCCATATATTGAAATTTACAGTACTCTGGAAAAGGAGATTTAAAACAATATCAGAGACTGAAAAGTTATCTCTTGCTTCATGGATAGGAAGAACCAACATAGTGAAAATAGCAATATGCTCAAAATCTTTATACAGATTTAATGCTATCCCAATCAACACACCATTACTGTATCTCACAGAACTAGAGAAAATATTCCTAAAACACATTGGGAAACAGAAGAAACATAAAATAGCAAAGGTAATCCTAGGCAACAAAGACAAGGCAGGAGGCATCACAATCCCTGACTTAAAATTATACTACAAAACCACTATGATACAATCAGCATGCTACTAGGAAAAAAAACACCTGAGGATCAGTGGAACAAACTAGAAAAACAGACACAGCTAAAAACACACTCGGTCACCTTATCTTTCACAAAGGGGCCAAACATGTTCACTGGAAGTAAGATAGCCTCTTTAATAAATGATGCTGGAAAAACTGGCTCACTACATATCAAAGACTAAAACTAGACCCATGTCTATCACTGTGCATTGAAGTCAAAATGGATCATAGATCTAAATATTAAACAGAAACACTACATCTATTGGAAGAAAAAGTAGATAGAAATCTTGAAGACATAGGTGTAAGCAGAGAGTTAATGAACAAATCCCAAACTGCATGGGACATAGTTCAAAAAATCAGCAACTGGGATCTCATCTCATTAAAAAGCTTTCTCACTGGGAGACAATATGATGTTTAGTACTAATCTCTGTTAGTTCACCAAAAAGAACAGTTTACTTTCATTGATTGATCATTTTTTCATGCCTAAACCTTGTAATCTGAGAAACTACTTTGAATATAACAATATGCAATATATTAATCATTATTAATCTCTTCTTATGTTTTGAGATCCTGTATCATCTTTTTTTGGTTCTAAAAATAGGAAAAGCTTTGCAAATCAAAAGAAATCAACAGATTGAAACAGCTGTCCATATAGTGAGAAAAAATTTTAGCTAATTTTTCCTTAGACAAAGGACTTCTATCTAGAACATATAAACAACTGAAAAATCTCAGACCCCTCAAATTCAAAGACCCAATCCAAGAATGTGTATCTGAGATGAATGTATACTTCTCAGATGAAGAAATACAAATGGCAAACAAATACATGAAAAAATGTTCAAAATCATTGATCATTTGAGAGATGCAAATTAAAAGAGCCCTGAGATTCCATTTCACTCCAGAAAGAAAGGTTATCATCAAGAAATAACCAATAACAGATGCTAGAGGGGTGTGAAATAAAAGAAACCCTTCACTGTTGGTGGGAGTGTAGATTGGTACAAGCACCGTGGAAATCGATGTGGAGATTTCTTAAAAAGCTAGGACTAGAGGACCTATTTGACCTAACTATTTCCCTTCTTGATATCTTCCCCAAAGAATTAAAACCATCGTACCATAGTGAAATATGTTCACCCATGTTTACAGCAATTCAATTTTTAATAGCTAAATCTTGGAAACAACTCAAATATCCATCAACTGAGGAATGGATAAAAAAGATACATATATGTATCACAGCTAGCTATATCTATATCTATATATATCTATATCTTTATATCTATATTACTCAGTTATAAAGAAGGATAAACTTGAGAACTTTATTGGTAAATGGATGCAACTTGAGACCATATTGTCAGGGAAGTAAATCAGACTCACATGTGTAAACATCATATTGTCTCCCTGGTGTGAGAAACTGAAAGAGTATACAAGATCTAAGATATACAATAGACACTGTGAAAAGGGAAGGAATTATCTAAAAGGAAAAAGGAATTAGGATGGGGGAAAAAGGAAAAGAAGAAAGGGAAATGGCAGAAAAGTGCAAGTTAGCTATACCATTGGTGTCTTTTAGTTCATTGAAAAGGAAGATTTTGCTAGTATTGATTTGAGAATTTTTCATGCCTATCTCGTACTCTGAGTAACAACTTTGAAGATGATGACATGTGATGTATTAAATATTGTTATTCTCATATTATTTTGTTGTAAAATTCTGTTTTACCTTTTTCCCATAAAATAAAATAAAGATAAAATAAAACTCATATGTCACTTTAAACTGTATCTAGCTCAATCTGTCAACGATTTAACACCTCATTTCATTTTTTTAAAGTTTTCTTTGTAAATACAAATTATACACCATTGTTTTTTCTCATTTATCTTTCATTTTCCATCATAAATCTCTATGCTGTTAGTAAATGTTTTTATTTGTTATCATTTAACGTGTTTCTACCAGAAAACTGTGCATATAAATTTAATGTTTGAGTCAGTATGAAAATAAATTTCTAAGTAATAAATGAATTCTTTCTTGAATAAACTTATTATTGTGATGATTAGTTGAACTCATTTGATTTAAACAATAAATTAACAAATTTTGACAATTTTCAATCTCGAAAATGCAAACTTCGTTGAAAATTAATGTCTTCATGAAATGGGTAGGAAGGAAACTCTTCTGATTTTTCAGATTTTTACATTAATTCATATTCATTGATGAAATGCTATTATTTTTTAAGAATATAGTGTTCAATAACTGGGTTAGTTATTACCTCTGTTTTCCTTTTTATTTACATAAGAGTCCAGAAAGCTTATTTGCATGAGCTAATAACAGACCCGACAGGAAGTTCTGGGGCACCAATGCTAGTCACTTCTCACAATTATTACTGTGTTCATTATTTTGACATCCTATGACATGCATCGTATCATTATCTGACAAAAATCACATTCTTTCAAATACTATTTTTAATGATTCATCAAAGGGAACTCTCTTAGTTTCTTCATAATTTATATTTAATTAATGAAAAAGAAACCCCTGATTTGCAAGAGGGTTTCTTACCCAATTGTCAGGCATTTACTTTGTCAATGCCAATGCCAGCATTTCCAGTGAGAAGCTAGTGGTTTGAGGCCTCACATTGTGGTGACACGCAGTGTGATACTCAAGAAGCCCGAGCAAGGTTTACCTCTTTCTTTGTAAAGATTACTGTGAAAATAAAGATGAGAGCAAAGTACAATTATTTGTTTTATTCTTTTTAGAAAGACCAATTTTAAGAAAGAATATTTGTAGAGGGTAAATATACGGTAATTGATTCCCTTGCACTGAGAATTCAAGGAACCCTTGATAGATCTATCCATGTCCTGAGCTGCAGAACCCCAGGCTGAAAGCAACCGCTCTATGTACTCTCTGACCACTGTATTTCCTAACAATCTTAAAGGCCACTTTTCCAGGAAATAGTAGAATTGAGCTTGAGCAAGTTGCCTCGTCCATATACAGTGATTCCAGGCTGTTTGGAAGGGTTCATACACCAGACAGAGGTGAACAAGCACCAATCTGTGTATACTGAAGACCAATCTTTGGAAAAGAAGACCATGAACTGGACCACGCCTCACAGAATCATGACAATTACCTCTCTTACTTCTTCAAATTTGCCAATTTTAGTTGTTTTGTTTTATTTACATTTAGGTTCCTTTGATAGCCTATTTCATCTGTCCTATATGTATTATTTTATCTTCCTTTGTGAAACCCGCTTGGGGTTTATTTATTTTCAATATGTCAAATGCATGCTTCCATTGTTAATGAATTTTACTCAGGACTACTCAATGCCTATTCTATGGGCTTTAATATATAGTAATCTCTTTTTTTAATAGTTTGGAGGCACAATTTATATGGTAAATACACATCTACCTTCAGTTACAGTGCAAAACCACAAAGAAGCAATGAAAGGAAAAAATCTGTAATGATTGCTTACTTTGCAAAGCAGAAGTCTGAAAATCCAACTTCATAAGATTACTATTTCTCAACAAACTAACTGAGAAAGCAATTTAACTTGTGAGCACAGATGCTTACCCTATGCCTAGTAACTTGATCTTTCAATAAAAATGATGAAATATTTTAAATCATCCATGAGTATGTAATGCTTCACAAATTTGCATGTCATTCTTCCACACAGGACAGGTTAATTTTTCCTGCATCATTCCAATTTTAGTATATATGTTGCTGAAGTGAGCAGAATAATCTTAATGTCATTAATTCTGAATAACCTGCAATTTCAGTTGATTTGCAATAGAAGGATCATTTTAGAGAATTTTTTTAGTTCTCTCCCTCTTTCTCTCCCTGTCTCTCTGTCTCTCTGTCTCTCTCTCTCTGTCTCTCTCTCTCTCTCTCTCTCTCTGTCTCTCTCTCTTTCTGTGTTTTTCTCATACTAGGCGGTGAACTCTAGGCATTCACAGTAAGGTACATCCATAACCCTTTTTCTCTTTGTTTGTCTGTCTGTCTGTTCGGTTGGGTTATTTTTTGTTTGTTTCAGAAAGGATCTCATTAATTTGTCCCATCAGGGCTTGAACTTATAATCGTCCTACCTCAGCCTCCCAGACTGCCGTGGTCACAGGCAAGCATCACCCCTCCCAGTCTCTAGAACTTTCTTGTGGAAACTTTCATTTTTTTGCCAAGATTCCTAAACAACTTCCTGCCAGCCCGTGCTTGTCTATTGTCAAAGATGAACACAGCACCCATGCGGTCAGTTTAAATTATGAATAGTCCACAGCATGTTCTACTGACACTGAATAACAGATTTTCATCAAGTTTAGAATAAATTCCAAACCCTTTATCACAGTTTACATCGCTCTTCATGTGGCCGCTCAGACCCCCTCAACCTCATTGCCATGATTCCCTCTTCGGGGCGCTCCTGGCAGGCTGGCTTTTCTGGAGCAAAAAGAGCTTGTTGGCATGAAAAGACACTGCAGTTACCACGTCCTGAGCTTGGGTTCCTTCTTCTGCCACCCTCGGTCAGTCATTTCATTTTGCTTCCTGCTCAGATGTGACCTCCTTGTGAACATTGTCACTTGTCACTTTTCCTTCCACAGCATGCATTTAAAAGTGAGGAGAGAAAGGCTTGAGAGAAAAATATGTATAATGTTACATTTGTAGAGAAAATCTCTGGCAGGAGAAAAACAGGAAGCTTCTGGGAACCAATGTCAGATATTTTTTGTTACTTTCCAAAGCTTATTCTATGGAACTAAATGATCTATTGAGATGACTTACAAAGATTATGCAATGACATTATCAGGCCGGGGTAATTAATGAGAACTAGAATAGAAGTTTCATAGGTAGGGAAAACATTTGTCGGGTTACGGAGTTCAGGTAAATTTATGTAAGGTAATGGGAAAGACACAGGCATCCCCAGAAACTTAAGCAGTGTGTGGAAAACATAGAAGGTGAAAAGGAAATAAGAAGCGTGCTACTGAATATTTTATGCAAATTTTTATCTTTGGGGCCTTGTTTACTAGAGGTAAATAATCTACCTGTCTCAGTAGGGCCATGGAAGCTTGTCAAGGAATCATACAAAAGAGTGTCACTTAGGGAAAGCAGAAATGGAAAGTTTTAAATCTCAGGAGAGAAGTTGATCGTTGCTGTTGCAGGAAAAAGCAAGTCACGCATGGTTCTTGGATGAGGGAACCACATGGTTCCATGAGGTGTAAGGAAGATTGTTCTGCGTCACTGTGATGAGTGGATTCATAGACTTACAACATGGAGGCCCAGGACACGTGCACGAGGCCCTTCCAATTATTCTCAGAACAGTAGGGCCTGAACTGAAGGACAGTTTTCATTTTCAGTGACAGAGTAGAGACATGAAGGTGAGATTTTCTTGTTGCTGGTTGTTTTGTTTTGATCAACAAGATTTATAAACTGTCTGTAGGTGAGGACTGGAGAGTTGATGTCTGCTACGGCTTTAATGGTAAGTGACCCAAAGATTCCCATGTTACAGGTGTGCTTCTCCGGTTGGAACAACTGGGAAGCTGGGAAACACTGGGAAGTAAGACATCGTGTGGTGTCATCAGGTCACTGGAGATGTGCCCTTGAAGAGGACCTGGGGCCATGCTCTGCTCCCCTTTGTTGCCGGCTCCTGACTGAAGTTGGCTCAGCCACACACTCAGATACGTACCCCACCTGGCATCCAGCACTCCCAGCACAGTGCCAAGGCTGGGGACCCACACAGGCTCGGGCTGGCGCCTCCAAAACCAGGAGCAGAAGAAACCTTTGCCTGTACAGTAAACGTCAGCACTTTGTCACTGGAATAGAAAGCTCGCATCAAAGTAAATTCAGTCAACAAATAAGCATTTTTAAATACAAGCTATGCTTGTGTAATAAGTGGTAGCTTACATGATATATAAAATGTAAAGGTGTACAGAATCTGATTCCTCCATTGAAATGCTTGATCTTAATCATTGTTTGCATTTTATAGAGTTTTACAATTTACAAATGCGTTTATAGAATTTTTCTCATTTTATCCCACAAATACTCACTTAAACTATAACCCATACACTATATAGTAATGATGATAAAAGTACTACAAGTTTAGGTATCATGAGTCCTTCATGGAATGGTAAATACAAGGGACTCAAAATCAGAAACCTTATCTTGAATTTCAGGTTTTGCATATATTTACAATTCAGTGCTTTAGAAGGTGAAATACCTAATAATTTTTGTGTTCCAACTATATGCATTATCATCTCCTTTCACTTTCTGGGGATTCAACAAAGCAGGCATTCTAATTAGAAATACTGTTTATGGAAATATAATGCTTTAAAAGGTAATTTGCAATGGCTCATCCATCTTGTATGTGGCAGCAAAAATACTAGAAAATATTTCCAGTATTTTTGTCTGTCCAAACTGTCTGATCCAAATCCCTGAGCTTTGGCAACTGTACTATTTAACAAAATCAGAAAGCAGACAAAAGAATACCATCAAAATACTGAATGGTGAGAGTTTTGGTAGGAATATTGGGCCAGGTGATAACTTTCTGAAGGAGCTAACTTTTAAAGATCTGGAATATAACAAGGATACCCACTCTTATGACTTCTACTTAATAGAGCAAAAGAAGAACTAGAATAGGAACTGTTTGCAGAGAATATATTATATACACAGAGCTTACAGACTCCACCAAAAACCATGTCAGAACAAATAAATGAATACCATAAATATGAGGATTTAAAAGTGACACACAAAAATCAACACACATGTTAATACACTAACAATAAAGTTTGTGAAAAGAAAACAAAAGAAGAATCCTATTTGCAATGGCAGCACAAAAGAAAATGCTTAAGAATAAATTTAATCAAGGAAGTAAAACTTTGCATACAGCTGCAAATTTTGATACAGAAATTGTAGAAGACACAAATCTATAGAAAGAGACTCCCTGTTCATGGATTGGAAGAGTTAATGTTGTACAAATGTCCCTACCATATGCTTGTTTCAGCAGCACATACACAAATGCCCCTGCTACTCATCTGACCCGTCTTTAAAGAGTGAATTGACAGGTAATAGAGAGGGCTAGAGAACTAATGATCCAGGTCCATATCTTTGGATATTAAAATTAACTCTAAAGTTTTGAACTAACACCCTTGGCTAGAAGGTGTATTATTAGCTCCAGTAGAAAAATTGAGAAGAGGCTCCAGATGGGACAGAACAGGATTACAGAGTTAATCTTGGACATGTGACTACACTTACTAAAGACTTCAGTGCAGTAAATATCTAGCTGACTTTTGGAAAGTGTTTAACTAGTTGGAAAATGAATATATGAATTTGGGATTCCACAAAATGAGTATATTACCTACCTCACAAATCGTATTGAAGACTAGATATAATTTTGTGCAGTCAAAATTTTTTGAAAACAGAAGGTAAGTATTGTTTTGTGATATTTTGTGCTGGAAGGAGAATTGGGTTAATTGGGATGAAAGAGACCCTGAAGATGTTTATTAGTAAAGAAGGAGAAGGAAACTAAGGGAGTTAGGAGAACAATGATGCATGTGAAGACTGAAGAAGAATATATCAAACAAATTGGAGTTGATTTTATAGTAGAAACAATTGTCTCTGTAAAGTTGAAGTCACAATCTGAGGAGCTGAAGAAGTGGGACTATGTCCTGAATCTTTTTAAATAAATAGGGGGAATAATAATTTTTATAAGGACTTTGGATGAAACGAATAGGAGAGGAACATGGAACTGGGCAGAGAAGCTGAGAAGTAACAGGGAATCTACTGCAGCTTCACTGCGGGATACTTTGTCAGAAACAACAAATTAAAAGGCAAGTGCTCTGGGAAGAACTCAGTTAAAATAAGCATGAAATCATGGCGAGGCTGATCTGAGGAATTCCTCGTTCTCTCCCTGTGGAGTTGCAGCCCCAGATAAGAATCTGGTTACACAGGCAGAAGAAAACCACAGTAAAACAGAAAAATCAAGTGCTTCAATCTACCCCTTCCCTGACCTGGGGAACCAATGCATTGAAATTAGATTTTAGATTTCCACATTTCAGTTTTACTGTGAGACAAACCAGTTTGGAAGTCATTCTTGGGTCAAGTCCTACTCTTTTAATATTGTTGTTATTGGAAGATTATCTTCAATTAAAAAAATTTTTTATCAATGAAAATTTAAAACTTCATACATAAGTCAAATTTGCCTGATCCAAAGAACTGATCTGCACCTGTAAATACAGTCTCTGTTTAACAGTTAACAGTTAACAGTTAGTGAAGAAATTCACTGCGATGCTTTCATACTTACAGTTCTTGAACTATGACCTTGAGAAAAGTATTTTAGAGCTATAGTATAGAGCTATTGTGACTATATTTCAGTTGAAATGAGCGAATATAGGCATTTCTAGTACAAAATTTTAAGCAAAGAATGTGACTACAGGGATGGATAACTCTATTGTAATTTGTTTATAAAACAGGGGAGTTTTATAACTAGATGGCATAAAATGCTATGCAAAAAGATCACACATTCAAATTTCCTAAAGTAAAATTCCCATGTTAGATACACACACACACACACACACACACACACACATCTTGATCTTGCTATACTGCATAGAAAAACAGGAACTTTTAAGTTTGTCTTTGAGTGGAACCATACCTTGCTTGCATCTGAGAGCAATTTCAGTAGAAAGAAAAACAAGTGAAAAGGAACAACCAAAGGACTGAGAAGGAAAAGGAAGAAGAAAAAAAGGAAAAAAAAGGAAAGCCATGTATACAAATGTCCAGTCTAAAAGCTTGTTGACACTTGCCAAATATGCCTTTAAGTGCAGGGTTGGAAATAATATTCTCTTATTTTTAATTTCTTTATTTTTCATTTTCATTTTGTTCCTATGCAGTTTACCAATATGCTTACATATACCTATATCTTATTAATCTGCCCCATTGCAATTAAAGGGAAAATTATTTTCTTATAACTAATTCTCCTTCAGGTGAAGGCTTTTCCAAAATTTAAGAATATCAATGAAATCATACAGCACAAATATTAACCATGAAATTATTTCAACCAGGCATAGCTCTAAATTTTGAAGGCTTGTAAAATAAATAGGTGCACTCTACCTCCATTTTACTTTTATTTCATATGTGACATGTACAGAAATATTTCCTAAACCAAAAAGCTGCTACATTAGATTTTTAAAACTTTGTAGCATATAATGAAAAATTTCTGCACAAAATATTAACTACAAGCCAATATTTCATTTTAGTCTCAGCAAAACCAAATATTCTAATTTAATGGCTTCCAGAAAACTAGCTTATTAGCAAATGGTGTAAAAGGAAAAAGCTGTAGGCATTCTCTCAAGCCTTCTTAAATGAAACTTTCCTTCTGGACAGCCATTAACTCTGGATCAGATATAGTTATCAATCTAAATAAATGAATCACCTCCTACTATTTTCAGCTTTAAGAAAATAATAATACACTAAATCTGCACCAGAAATGGCAATAAAACTTCTTTTTATTAGAGCCGGCCTAGTGATTGCCTTTTAGCTCTTGATATATGTTTTTAATCACATGAGCATTAAATTTTAAATAGGAAATTTTCTTTATTGTTTTATGTTACTTTTACATCTTTTCATGCATATAAGTTTTGGGAAATGGCTGTTAATAACTTTATAGCTTTAAACACACAGCACAGCAGCTGGAATTTACTAGACCCAAAAATGCCATCCCCCACTTGGAGGAATTGGTGCTAAAGGAAAGCGTGTTTGTACACAGAAAACCCATACTTCTTGGGCTTTATTTCATTCCTTCTTCTTTTCCTTTTTCTTTCTTTATTTGTTTTAACTTTTTGCCTTAGGAAGATGATTTTCTTCTTTCCAGTCAACATACTCTTTCATATACATTTATATTAATGAACTCTTACTAACCTTCCTTGAGGCCTGGGTCCTAAATAGTGCAGTTGCAATCACTTGTCTGTGAGTTAGAGGAAAGTAGGCCAGGCAAAAGAGGACCAAGCCGAGAGGCTGACAATCCTGACGACTGATGAAAGGATCTAATACGCAAACAAGACACCAGACTTGTATCTGTGTCCAAACTCCAGATCTTGGCTGTATTCTGCAACTTCTTTGTAGTAGAAATTTGCTGATACTTAGTAAGTCCCTGGTTTTGTGGCCAAGTGTTACACCTGCTTACAAAAAAACACATAGATAGATAGATAGATAGATGATAGATAAATAGATGATAGATAGATAGATAGATGATAGATAGATACTAGATAGAATTCTTTGGTTCAAGAACACTTCTGTTTTCAAACAATTCTGTCCACAAACAGAAGCATTTAGTAAGATTTTGCTTCCGTTCATGAACTCTGCATTGGCTGACAATCTTCTCCACATGAATTTGAGTCAGCCAGCTTTCCCAGAGTCATGAAGCAAATTAAGTTCATGAATCAGGTTCTTTCTTTCTCTTTCTTTCTTTCTTTCTTTCTTTCTTTCTTTCTTTCTTTCTTTCTCTCTCTCTCTCTCTCCATAAATAACCTGGTTATATTCATAAATGTAAATATATATTCATGAATGTATTTTTATATATGAGCTTTTTTATTTTTAAGCTATGCAATAGATTCATACCATACATTACCTCAGATAGTTCCTGAAGTAAAAATATTATTTTACTTCCTATTTTTCTAAACATAGCAAAACTTTCATATTTATAACTGAGCCCAGCCTGTTCACTTTTTATTTGATTTTTCTTTCACTGTGCTTTCATTCTGATTTTTAAAATAAATTTGATCTCCTAAGAGAAATTCATATTGTCTAGCAGGTTTGCGATTGAGGTGATAATTTTCAGTTATTTACCTCCCGAGAGTTTTTTCCCTTCATAAAAGGGAGGTCATGTTTGAGCTCAGGTGCATTCATCCTCCCTCACAGGGTATTTAAGGCAAGTTTCGTGACGCCTCCCTGACCCAAGGGAGGAAGCTCAATACAGACGTCGGAGTCCCGTCACCTCGCTTCCAGTGCCTGCTCCCGGGCAGTGCGCTGCCTTCCCATCCCCACCAGACACGCATGCAGGAACGCTCGGTACTTTGACATCTGGGGGCCAACTGATTTTCTCCAAGCCTTGGTTGATCTTAAGTGATCTACCATGCAAACCCGGCTTTTATCTCTGTTGGTGTTCTTGGATAATGGGCCAGACCAGAAAAATCAATCATTATTTTTATATTTTTCTTAATTATTCAACTGAAAATAAGAGTAGGAAGTAGAGACGATTCGTTTTGTTGAAATGAAAAAAATTATGTTTGTAAGGTTTAATTTGAATTTAAAAATTAAAGTGTATAAAGAAAGCACGAGGAGAAAAATGTGAAAGGAGCAAAGGTGGCTGCTAAGTGCTAAAATTTCTAAAACCTCCCTTTAGAAAATAACTTGAATGCAAGTTTCCAAACACAAAGAAATGACAAGTGTTCAGTGAGGTGAAAATGCTAATTTCCCTAATTTAATTAATATAAGCTACATATATGTACTGAGTTATCATACTATACTCCCCACATATGTACAACTGTCATGTTAACTATAAATAAAAACTTAAGTACACTTTAAAAATTTCAAATCTAACTATGCAATGATTTTGGAGGGTGTAATTCCCAAGGCACAGAAAACTAAAGCAAAAATAGACAAATTGGATTATATCAAATTAAAAAACATCTGCACAGCAAAGAAAAGAAGAGAGTCAAATGACAAATTAGGGAATGGGGGAAAATATTTGCCAATTATTCACTGGATAAATGATTAATATTCAGAATACATGCAACTAAAAAAGTTAACAAAAAAAGCAAATAAACTGAGCACACAGTTCCTATAGAAATAAATGAAAAGACCAATGAATACATAGAAAAGATTCTCAATATTTTAGTCACAGGGAAATGCAAACCAAAACAACAATACCACTTCACCTTTATTACAATGCCTATTATTGAAAAGACAAAAAATAAAGAACAGTGCTGATGAAGAGATGGAAAAAAGAACTCTCATAAATTTGGTGCAAATGTAAATTACTGTAACCATAATCTGTGCAAATCAGATCTTCCATACGCTCCAGCTATTCCACTTCTGTGCATACTAGCAAAGGAAATTAAATCAACATAGTAGGGAGATATCTCTACGTCCCTGTTTACAACATTCAGTAACTAAGATATGCAGTCAAAGTAGGTGCTATCAATGACTGAATGGGTAAAGAAAATATATGTAAACAACAAAGAGGAATGAATCCTGTAATGTTAGGTATAATGGATAGAATTGGAATACATTATGTCAAGTGAAACAAACCAGACACAAAAATATAAATACGTGTTCTTATATGTGAAAATTAAAAAATTGCTCTGAATGTGGAACATTAATTATTAGAAGTTGGAAAAAGAGGTTGGAAAAAGAGAGGCTGGATCTGGTCACTGCATGCTGTATGCATGTGACAAAATATCACAGTACTTCCATTAATATGCATAATTAATAAATGCTAATAAAAATAAAATTTAAAATATTTGAGTCCATAAAAAATTAATTTATGTCTTATCTTCCCAAAGGGAGGACTCTTTCAAATGAGTCATGACAAAATTTTATTTTCCTGTTAGTAATCTCAAATTGACACCTGCTAATGTAAGTTGTGCTGTGGCTAATTTACTCAGCAAAGTGGTTTGGTAGTCACCCCAATCCTAACACCACTGAAAACAATGAGTCAAATTAGTGTTAGTTCAGTTAAAAATTAAGCCTGACTGATAACAATTTTTGCTAATAATTAAATTTATTCTCACATGCACTTAAGTGTTTCATCTTAGTAAACCACACAAAGCATAAAATGTCTCATAGTAATAATAGAGAAAAAATAATAGAAAAAAACCACTGCTATTCTAGACAAGCATTTCAGGTACAGAACATACCAATAAGCAACTGAAAGACATCAACATCAGCAGGGAAATGAAAATCAAATTTATCATGAAATACCATTTCATCTCCACTGGGATTACTGTCTTCACAAAGGGATATAGATGTCACTATGGCACATACCTGTAACCCTGGCATTCTGGAGGGCTGAGACAGGTGGTTGGCAAGTTAAGGTCAATCTGTGCTACACAGAAAGTTCAAATCCTGTCCAGAACATGGAAAGATCCTGTCTTAAACCACCAACATGAAACCAAAAAAACAAATCGTGTGTGTGTGTGTGTGTGTGTATGTGTGTGTAAGGAAATATAGAAAAACTGAACTCTATATACCTCTGTTGAAATTTTAAATGATATAACACATCAGAAAACAGTTTAGCTCTTCTGGAATTACTTAAGTATAATTAACAGTGTTCTACCAATTCTATTCCTAGGCATGTGCCCAAAAGAATTACAGCTATATATTCAAAATTTAAAAAAAGAACTTTGTAAATGAGTGTTTACAGCAGCGTCATTCATAAACAGCAAATCATAGAAACAACTTAATGTAAAACATTGGACTGTCAGTAACTTGTTCTTCAAGATAAGCAAACATTTCTGATACATTTTAATTTGAAAAATGAGTGCTATCTTGCAATTGGAGTAGTTCATGATGCTGATGTCACATGATCCCAACCAAGCCAATCGTTCCCCTCTGTCTCTCTGTCTCTCTCTCTCTCTCTCTCTCTCTGGGATTGTGGGGAATCATTTCCCAACAGCAAGAGGTTATAGAGGACAGATCTCATCTACAGAGGAGGAAGACAAAGAGGCAAGAAGACCCTCACTTCAAATAAGATTAGGTAAAATGTAGAAAATCACCACTTGAATGAAGCTGTAGAGGTTGAGCAATGGCTCTGTTTAATGGGGATACAATGTCAGGTTTCCACAAAATCCTCAGAAGGAGGCAAAATCAAGTATCACTGGATAGATTCCTTGTTAAAGTTCCATGAAAAGAAAGATTCAAGCCAATAAATAACAGTGATTTCATCACCGATACTGAAAATCATCCTACAAAATAACCCTCCATGCTCTTAACTCCCTCACACCCACCATGAAGGTTTTCAAATGTAAGTATAGATTAACTTGTTTAGTTTTATTATTTTGCATTGTGTTACAGTATTATAATCATTTTGTGTGAATATTTTTGTGTCATAGAATGAGTCACCTGAGTTTCCATAATTTCTTAAGAGGAAATATTCTCTTCAATATACAAGTGCTTTGGATTATAAGCATGTTTCCAAAAAGAATTATACACAAACCAAGGTTTTACTGTAGTTCCTGTCACCTGTTAAATGGTTAAATAAGATGTTATATATGCCTACAGTGGAATATTATTTGCCAATAGAATGTGAAGATACACTGATGCTATAATATCCATTTTATAACAAGATATATACATGCTATAACAGGGATGGGCCCTGTGGACATTACGCTAAATGCAAGAAATCAATTGCAAAAGGCCATAAATTGAACAATTCCAATTATAAGAAGTTTTCAGGAAGGGGAACATATAGACAGAAAGCACCTAGTGGTTGCCTTAGAAAGATATCAGGAATCACTATTAAAGGATATGAGATTTTCTTTAGGGGCAACAAAATTGTTCTAAATGAGATTGTGGCAAAACTTGCATAAATCTCAAAATATGTTTAAAAAAATCTTGGATTGCACTCTTCAAATGGAAGAATTTTATGAGACATGAATTATATATTAACACAGCTGTTACAAAAAATAATTACAACAATTTCAGTAGAGAACAGCACATCATACTTAATCCTGACCAAAAGGGACCTCACATGTAAACACACAACTAAATAACCAAGTCTAGCCAACACTATCATTTATCAGCAAGTTTTTGAACAATCTTTCTTTTTCCAATAAAAAAAGCAGGAAGATAACTTTCAAAATAACTAAAACTAAGATTTAAAGGATTTTTGGTCCCCCTGAATGAATACATTATATTGAAATAATCTTATAATTAGTA
This sequence comes from Dolichotis patagonum, assembly GCA_004027295.1. NCBI lineage: Eukaryota > Metazoa > Chordata > Mammalia > Rodentia > Caviidae > Dolichotis > Dolichotis patagonum. Next base: position 27,490 of record PVJX010015706.1, read on the forward strand.
TTCACTTCTTTCAATAAAATTCACAGATGTCTTGGGCTTTAATTTAGAGACAATTTATAATAAATGGGTTCCAGAAGTGATAACATTTCTGCTCTCTATTGGCAAATATGCCTTCAAACTAATATTATTCCACTCAGGTAAATCTCTGGGGGGAACAAAACAAAACTAGAAGTAGACACATTTCATAAACATTTTCTTAAAGCATGTAAGAATATGTAATTGGGTGTTAGTAAAATTCCTCTATGTTTATTTACTGGAACTCATGATGTATGATGAGACTACCAAATTAGTTTATTAAGATCAGTTTTTTATATTGAACATTCGATATATGATTAATTTTTCTTGCCTTCTAGAGTAACACTGATTTCTGTCACTTAGCACAAATCATGTCACTATTATTTATGATGAAGTAAGTTAAATGGAAACAGAAAAGATTTGTATTTGTTAGTATTAGGAGATACTACGAGACCAAAATCACTATTTATTTTGCAGTGGATTCAAATTATTATGATAATAAATTACTTCTTAAGTACTTGATACTAAGCAGTTATCAATGTTTCACTTCAAAACTGTGAGTTTAATTATATTTGAATTCTGAGACAAAATGGTTAAATTCTCACCATGACTAATGCCAACATTCTTTGAATTATATAAATTCTCTCACTAATATAATCTTGAACATGGTATTTATCTTTTACTAACAAACAATTTATCTACTAGTACTATTTTATATAAAGTAGACTTTGAAACCTAGCCTGAGAACTATTTGACAAAAGAAAAATCTAATTTTTTATAATTGTGGTATACGCAACTGTAACTGGGTTAAGTCATGTTTTTGAGAGATGAAGTAGCAGAGATCTTTAGTTAACTATCACGTGACAATAGAAGAAAAGTTAAAATTAAATTTTCATACAAAGTTACAAGTGTCTAAAAAATTTTAGCATATATTAACAAGGCACTCTGGTTTTCTGCTGTCTGTGAGTTTATTTAAATAACAGCCTTATTCCTTAAGAAATAATATAGCTTTTTATTTTTATGCATTATATACAATAAAAAAAGAAGCTCTGCTCAGTGATGTGGTTGAAAGGTTATTATTACCCCAGTGACAGAAGCAAGAGTATATTATCAGTTTGATGATGTCAATGAAAGGGTATCATTACTCTTTTCTGAAGAGAACATGCTGGAAAGTAAACATACAAGTACAGTATTTATTACATTTTATACCCATGTCTCCAAGGAAATCAGAAAGAAATGCAATTAGTTTGTGATGTTGGGGGGGGGGAATTGCTGGTTTCATTTGTTCAACAAAAATCTCCCAATCAGTTATATTTTCCTTCACATCACAGCATCCTACTTTACCATCTGCTTCATATTTCTCACACATACCTCACAGTTACCTTGTTACAGAAAGTGAATATCAAAATCTATGTCTAAACACAAGCGCTTAAAGCTTTCAGTGTTAAACTATCCCGTTACATACATTAGAGAGAATGATGGCTACTTCCTTACTGCAAGCTTCTGGAAATAAATGTTATTCTAAGAAGTGGCCAATGAAATCGCGTATTTCTATGTACATAAATCTTTCCAAAATTTTAGATTATAGTAAGCTAAAATTAAACTTATGGCTGTATAAACTTCTTCTTACCTTCTTAGAAATCAATGCTTGCTGTTCTCTGCATTTATCTAAGTGATCTGTCAGGTTTAGAAGCTTTCAAATGTTACTAATTAAACTACAGGAACAGCAGAAAATGTAGGATAGAACAGCAGAACAACAAGGGAATACATTACAAAAGTAGAATTCTTTTTGCACATAGAAAACAGCAGTCAAATCTTAATGTGTGTTGATGCTATTGTTTTCCTCCCCAAACTTTTTCTCTGAAATCCACCAAGTGCCAAGCAAATAAATTTAGGTAAGAAACTACAAACTGCCAAGCATAAGTCATGTTTTATCCCTATTGTCAATCTGGTATTTAGGATAAAACCTTAATCTCCACCTAGATAAGCTTTCTGTAGGACCCCTTAGGAAGATCAGGCTGGCGCGCTGGCTAAATGACGCGTTCCAACGGCCTATCGTTGTTGTCATAAAGTGGAGAAAGCATCTAGCTTACAAATGGTGAGGAAAAATAGAAACTTCCACCATACACCCTTCAGATGCTGCTTGATCAGCCCACTGATGAGTGGATCAATTCTTAGTAATCTCTGTATTTCACTAGTCTATTTTTTGACAATTTCTCTTTTCAAGTCTTTTTTCCCTCTATAATGTTGACTCATTTCTTCTATGGCTTTTTGCTTCCCTCTCCTCAGAATCTTCTAATTGTTTGGGTTTTCTTACTGTTCTGGAGTACAGTTCTCATTGGTGTTCAGTTCTCTAGCACAATGTTGGCAAACCTGTTAGAGACCCAGTGCCCAGACTCTAACCCAAGACCCATTTACTTATTGCAAAGTGACAACACTGCAATTAAAACTGAGGCTTTAGTCCGGAAATAACTGCTCTCTGATGTCCCACTGCTGCATCAGTTTGGCTCTCGTGCCACCAGAGAGGGCTCTGCATGCCCACAGTGGCACACGTGCTGTGGGCTCCTCATCCGTCCCCCAGGACGCAGAGCCTGGTCACTGCTTCTCACTTATTTCAGGAGCCATCAGTCATCACCTTTGTTCACAGTCTCTGCCAATGAAACCTCATTCCCTGAAATCACGGTGAGTCTGAATTTCCAGCCTTTCCACCTAACTCAGCTTACCTGTCAACCATTAAGAACTGAGCTCTTAGCATTATATGGCGGCCACCACAGTACAGTAATCATTGAAAATGTCTTAGCTTTTTTGATCTATGGGATGCATGTATGTCTATCACTGCTTTACATGAAAGAAAACTGAAGTACAAAGAAACCAAGTCGTTTTAACCTGTTCACCTGGCTAATACAAGGCAGAGATGAGATTTGAAATGAATCTCTTTGCCCCATAAAAGCTCTGCTATCTCCTTATCAAAAGTACTGGTCAAGGTTTCCCTCAAGCATTCGTGAAGCTTAAAGACCATGCCACAGTGTGTGATTGTTAAAGTACATGATGACATCTTTTATTATGTGGGAGTTTAAAGCATGATAGGAAAAAAAGAAGATGTCAGTTTCTTGAAAAGTAATTTAAATTAGTATGGGCCCCAAAGGCCTGAAAGAACAATTCAGTAGCCGAATTAAAATGCAAATACATAGCACCATTCTCTGTTCTCTTTGGCCATTACCATACATACTAAAATACATAATATTTCTGTTCATCGAATAAGGGGGTCTTTGGATAGACTCTGAACTAAACCATCTCCTCCTTGAGCTCTGGAGACTTTTGCATGAGGAATAGTTAGCAAAGAGGTAAATTTCAAGTAATCAGCATTGGAGGATGTGGTTTAAATGTGTAACTCTACGGACTTCATGGTACTTTTTGTAAATCTAGACCTTGAGACCTCCCGTTGAGAAGAGTTCAAGTCATCTGGAACAGACAACCTCACTCAGCAGGAAGCAGACTTCTGGCCTCTTCCAATCAAAGTGCGATGGTAGAGGTCACATATGGGTAAGAGTTTGAATCCACAAGAACACGGAACATGGATGGTAGTGTTATACATGCAGTCTCCATCGGTTAAGCTTCCTTCCAAGGAAGGGATGGAGTAAGAAGGGGAGAGGAAGGTTCACTCCAGACATTTGCATGAACTGTGTGTCCTTAAAATTCTTGTGATACAAACTGACAAGGAAAAATTAGTTTTACAGCTCTTCTTTTATAATAATGCAATAATCCATATATTAATGATAGATAATATCTATGACACGTCATTTCTGAATTGTGTCTGTAAAATAAGAACATGAAGAGATACATACATGTCTATGTAACCATGCACATGTGTATGTGCATAACTTTAAAGAAATAGTTTATTCTTGATGTTGGAACTTAGGGTGCTGAGCCAACCAGTAACCAGCCTGCCTCCCTGGTAAGTGACTGTGGTCTGGCAAGCCGCAGCCACCCCAGGGCGGGGAAATAAGAAGCAAGAGTGTTTCCTGAGATCTGTGCCATGTTGGAACTTAGGGTGCTGAGCCAACCAGTAACCAGCCTGCTGCCTACCAGGGCGTGGGCTTAGAATCAAACATACCATATCTCCCCCCCACCCCTGCTAACAATCAGGATCCAGGGATCTTGGTATCTCTTGGGAGGTGACCATATGTGGTACAGCAAGTGGGGGGAGTTTCCTTCTACTATCTCTGAAGGCAGATATTTTTATCCCTGTTTTGCTTTGTCCTGATTAACGGTGTTGCTCTAGTCAATATTCTGTTTTGATGTGTTCTATAATGTGTATTTCTTTGATTTTACTGTACCTAGTAGAAGAACAACTATTTTGAAGATAACGAGATATAAAATGGTGCCTATTACTGTTGTCCTAGTGACCTGCTGTGATGTTCTGTGCCAATTTCACTATACTGTCTCAATTGGCTTTATTCCATCCTGTTTTGTTGTATCTTACTACCTTCAAGTTAATGCAAATTAAATAAAATAAAACAATAGAACATGAGAAAACAAGGTAACAAAATACCTCCAAAAACTCCCAACTCCATCAAAGCTGATCCATGTGACATGGATGACAAGAAACTCAAAAACAAAACAACAGAATTATATAAGGTGATTAAAAAGGAAATAACAACAACAAAACAGATCAATAAGGTACTGAGCAGGCTAAAACATGACATAACTAAACAGATAATGTACTTAAAAAGCAAAAGGAGGAAAAGAAAATGCTCTAAAAGATATAACTGCATGTATGTTTAAGTGTGTGGGATTGATAACCATATTACCAGGTTTTTGTTGCATTGTTGAACAGAACTGTTTACAGCCTCACTGTTTGTTCACTTTGTATGCCTGAATTTTGTAACATGAACAACTATGTCTAAGAAGACAATATGTAATTTATCAAGTAGTGATTTCTTAATTTTTTTTGAAATTCTGTATTATTTCTACCCTTCTTTCTGTTTTGTTTTCTTTCTCTTTAAATAAAAATTTTAAAATCTCAAAAAAAAAAGAAATAGTTTATTCTTGTTGACTACCAAATATTTAATTCACTGTAAACTTAAGGCATCTAAATAGAGGGAAATAACAATACCAATGACCCTACCAAAATAGTTCTACAGGAAGGAACCCTACAATTAAGAGAATATATGCCATGGAGTCATAAAATTAATGTGATAGTGTCATGATATTCATTTTTTATAAATCTCTCTCTTTTGTGCATGCATTTTACTGTAATTATTTTGTTAGTAAAAATAAAATATTTTCATGAGAATATAAACTCACTTTTAGCTCTAGTTGGTAAATTGAGAAATCATAAGGTACTACTTAAAAGATATGAAATGTATATGAGGAAGACTTATAGCAAGGAAAACCTCCTTTCAGCATGTCCCCAAAAGGACACACTTCTCCCTAAGCACTATACAACTGACAAAAAATAATAAAAACTTTATGTCATCCAATCCAAATTTTCCCAACTGTCATCAAACTATTGATACATGAAGACATTAAAATATACTGTATTTGTGGTACCATTTTATGTATTTTTGACACATGTACACAGTAAAACTTTGATATGTGTACACAGTGTAACTGTTAAATATGCTACACAAACATGTGCAAATAAGCATTTATTCCTAATATTTTATTTAGAATAATTTGGAAGAGGTAAAAACTAGAACCTGTCTGAGCATCTATTAACCGACAAGTGGATAAACAAAATGTAATGTAACCAAACATGGAGAACTATTCTGACAAAAAGCACGTAGTGCTCATCCATGTAGCAGCTTAATAGCTCAAAAATTATTCAATATTAAGGGATTAAACACAAAAGACTACAAATTGCAGGATTCCATTTATACAACATTTCTAGAAAAGGGAAAATCATAGAGTTGGAAAGATTGGCCATTGTTATCTGGAGCTAGAACAGAGAAGGTGTTAAATACAAAGGGGCACAAGAGAAAGTTCCTGCTAATTGAGCTCTTATAGTGTGCAGATGGCTGTGCAATTCAACAGATTTACTGAAATCCATTGCACACACACTTAAAAAGGTGAATTTAATAATGTGCAAATTATACCTTCATAGAGTTATTAAAATTTGATAGATTACATAAGTTAGTAGAAAATTATGCTGTCTGGTGAATTTGGGGAGAGGACTGGAGCACAAATATTTTTTAAAAAAACAGAATAAGTCATTTGGGGAATTATTTGAACTTCTCTCTACTTATTTATCACCTGTCTGTCGTATTTCATTGAAAAGACAGCTGGGTGCTATTATCTGTTTGTTTCTTCTTTGTAAAGGTCTTTTATTTGTGTGTATGTCATACATTGACTACTTTAAAGAATATGATACACGGTGTATTGTTAATCTCATCTTATTTTGTTATGAAATCTTATTTTATTTTTTCATAAAACAAAAGCAAGAACTTGGAGATTGGGAGGGCATTGGCCAGAAGTATGTGTGGGAAGGACAGTCAGGGGTAAGAAACTTTTGGAGTTATGTTCCAAAATCTCCAGGAATGCCTGGTGAGAAACACAGGGTCACAAGTCCACGTAGGGTCTCTTGCCCATACTACAATTTACTACCCAGATTGGTCAAAACATCGGTCATGAACAGACCACATGCCTTTTCCTCACCCTTCCCCTAACCCCTGTCCTCTACGTGAATTCCTGCACCTTTTCTCCAGAAATCACCTGCATCTCCATGTACCCAAAGCTGCCATATTCTTGCATGTTAACCTAATCTCCATGTAAACCCTAACTTTGCAATTCTTCCACAAGATACCATACATGTGTCCTGTAGCTACAAAGGAACTGGGAGGAAAGAGGTTACTTCAAGCATTCCTTATCATCTCCCTTGCTTTTCCAACACTGTCATTCTACACTGCGCTACCTGATCATTATCCAATGAGCTCTCAACTTTGTTAATTATACTAGTTTAACTCCTTTTTCCGTTTTTGTTTTCCCTGCCAATACTGTTCTTTGCAAGTCATTATCTTGATTTTAAAGTATTGTCTTGGTTTCTTTAGAGTTGGAAAGCCTGAGGAATAAAATATTAATTATTCAGTATTGAATGCTCATCACAGTGGGTCTTCTTGCCTCATTGCCTCCTTTCCTCAGCTGCAATCCATCTGCCAGAATAAAACACAGCTCTTTTGGAGCCATTTTACTTTTGTGAAAACCTTAAATTTGCTCTGAAGTCAAAAATATTAAAAGCAGAATTACATAGAGAGAATCAGAATGGTTCAATAAAACACCTAAAACTTTGTGGAGTGCTACACTTAAAAATGACAATGATGAGTAAACTAACATAAATTATGCAGTGGATTCTCATGACTCATAATATGATATTCATTTCCTGGACTCTTTCCCCTGCAAAACTCTTTTCATAAGCAGCAACCATATGAGCAATTCTCAAGTCATGAGCTCTATACATAACAGTGAGAATTTTGGATGGGTAATTTGAGGAAAAATGAATGCAAGATTACTGCAAATGTGTAGGCAGTTATATGAAGTGAAGTAGTGTTGCCACATAAGGCATGCTGCAGGCAAGGGGCACTGCCAGCTCTGGGTCAGAAGGGGTAAGAAAAGGGAGCCAGCTAAACAATCCAGACCGGACAGTCCCATGACAGAGGCCATCTGAAAGGAGCCCCGGTGTTTGGTTGAGGCATGCTACAAATGTGTGGTGACTTGGACACTTGGAAGAGGAAGCTGAGGAAGTAAACACCGTAGCATCATTTTCTTTTCCCTTTTTTATCTGCAGAAACTATTCCACTGGGACGGATACTTAGAGACACTCAAGCATGACAGTCATACATATCAGCCTGCCAAGGCACAGACCAGCATGGAGAGTGGTGGGGAGGGGATCTAAAAGAACCCACGGCAGAAGGTATCCCACACCTCATGGGTGGTTAGTCATTGTTACATAAAAAGAAAACCTACACTGGCAAAAGAAATGCTGGTGAGATAAAGCTGTAGATAGATGATAGATAGATAAATAGACAATAGATAGATAGATAGATAGATAGATAGATAGATAGATAGAGATTCAACAGTGTCTCAAGGAAACCACAGAACAAGTGTTTTAAAGGAATTACTTTTATCAAAGACACATGGACACACAGTGCCTAGTTTACCCGACTTTCATGACTCTATTCCCATTTGTGGAAACATAAATGTTTATTTAATGAATCAGTGAGTTGATGAATGATTGAATGAAAAAGTAAAAAAGGATAAATTGAAACAGTAGTGTGCTGTACAAGGCTCATCTAAAGACATTTCAACGTCATCTACTCTTTTCCCCCTCTCCCGCCAAAACTCTCCCTGATGCATATCCTGGAGGCTCTTCTTCCAGCACGTTGATAGTTCCAGATGCCCCAGCAAGACCAGAATTTTCCAGAACCAGAACTGGTCCTGTTGTCATTTGGGTCTAGATAATTGCTTATTGTAAGAGGTCATCTCAGGTACTGCAGGATGTTTAGTATCATCTTTCTAGATGTTAATAACACTTTCCCAGATATGACAGTGAGCTATTTCTCCAGAGAATACGTGTTCCACGTGAGGGGATAATGTCCCTCAGTTGAAAACCACTGTTCCAGGATACCAGTTTTCTATTTTTATGTCTTATCATAAAGGCACATCAGTATCAGGATGGCACCTTCACAAATGTAAGTGAATATGATGTATCTCTTTGCTCAGCCTTTGTAATACTGACCGTCAACCTTCCACCTTGAATTTAATTTTTTAAATTCTGCTATTAGATGGACATTCCAAGAGAACAAAAGGTGTACTGTTTTCCATGTACCCCATGAAGTACATTCATACGCTGTAGAACATGCTCAGTAAGTATTGTTGGAATGAATATGTCTTCATACTCAGAACTGCCATCGTTGAGTGACACTTTCTCTTTGCACTACAGCTTTAGAGGAAAGCCAGCTCTTAGAGGCTTTAATATGACAAATGCATTTTTGTTGCCACTGAGCTGAGAGCAGTACTCTCTCACTTATGGGATCCGCTTATAACATCATAAAACCAAAGTTCGGGAAAGAGAGTTTCCCGTGATTTCACAGTCAAAAGCTTCAAGGTGTAATGCAGGATTTCATCTTTTTCATAGGTGTTACTTTTAAAATTCCTAATTAATGAAGCACCCAAATTGAGCATTTAAAAATAAGTTGAGAGCAAATGTATGACTTTGCCTGGTTAATATTTACCATAAAAACATACCATTAATAATGAGGCCTATAAAATTTTGTTGTCATCTTCAAAGTGCTTTAAAGCATTAATTAATTATTACAAGGCTCCCATGCAATGAATAATTACTATTATCACTCTGTTTACTGATGGGAAAATGAAGCAAAATTGTTCAAGAACTTTCTGCAACTTATTTAGGTCAGCTGCAATGTCAAAGATCTAGTGTCTTGTAGCATACCCTTTTTTTCCCCATTGTGTAACCTGATTTAAGAACCATTGTTATGAAATACATTTTATGAACTTGGTAGCAGAAACCTCAAATAATTTCTAATATCAGTGCTATAAATAATAAACTCTTCTATTTCCACCAAATATTAAATCAAATTTCAATCTTCACTACTCCAGTTTGTGAACTATAAAACTTTAAAAATTGGTAAGCGATTTCTAGAATTACATTTCCATTCCTTCAGCATCATTATTAGTCACTGGATGAACAATTTCTTCAAGAAAATATGTAAGCTTTTCAAATTCTAGCTCCAAAAAGTGAAGTTCCAAACAGTTGATATTCTAGGATTTAAAACCTTGCACTTCCCTTGCGAAATAAGATGACAGAATTTACTATGTTCTGTCATATTCTGTAGTATATTCAGAAGTAAACTGTTGGAAAAGTTTTACATATTCTATCAACTTTGCTTTTGTAAGTGTGCTGTTTGTGATGAATTATAGAGTATGTTCACAGATTTAGGAAAACAAATTTTCAGTTCTTTTAACTCTCAGTGTATGGATTGATCTTTAGGTTTGTACCATGTACTAGTAACACGGGTATTAAAAATACCACCCGCATCTGCGTTTTGCAAATATCAGCCACTTTCATTCCTCCTTCTCAAAGTGGTCTCTTTAGCAATCTTTCACTAAACACCCTATTTCTGCAATCACAATATGCCTTCTTTCAAGTTTTTCTGTGTAATAGGTCAACCTACAGCACTTCTGCCCGTAAGAAAAGCCAGGGCTGGGGCGTAGCTCAGTGGCTAGTATGCTGAGGCCCTACCTTCCTTCTCCAACATACACACACACACACACACACACACACACACACACACACAATGTATGCACGCACACACATACACACACACTCACTCACACAAAACAAAAAATAAGCAAACTCATCATTCATTATAAATGAAGTGGTCCATTCAGTGTAAGGAGCCTTGGTGAAGAAGGGGAAATAGCACAAAGGAAGCACAGACGGGGGGCAGTGTCTCTCAGTTATTTCCTCACCAGAGATGCTGCTCTTCACTAGAGACTGTGTGTGCCGAGGTCATGGGCTCAGGCGGGACGGAGACAAGGCTCACAGCAGCAGCTGTTCCCACGCTCGGCCCTGACGCACGTTTGCCCTGAAGCAGGTTTATTAAATTCTACAAATTGCATAATCTTACTACTTCTACACCTTTTGAGACTCCTTCAATGCTGCTACCATGAAGAAGCTCATCAAATGAGTAGGCGAGTGAACTCCAGTGGAGAACAAGAAGATATCCCGGAGCCGTTGCAGCGGACAGCCAGCACTCATTTTCCCCGCATTCACATTGGCTGTGCCAATTTAACAATCTTTGTTAGAGATATTTTGTTCACATTTTGGGGGGCAATTCTTTCCGAGCTGGTGTAAGTCTCCAGTGACAGAATCAAAATTTTGCAAAATACAACTTAAGAGGTCTTACAGTTAAACCTTACATCTGATTCCTGTTGGTTTTATTAAACTAAAAACATGACAGTCTATAGGAAAAAACAGAGGGATAGAAAGATGGACAGATAAAATAAAAACCAAGAGGGAAGAAAAATCAACTTTACTGATCACTTATTTTCTAATCAAGATGCACCCTGCAGCCATTTTATCATTTACTCTTCACTTCATGTTGATAAGGCTTGATAAGGCATGTATTTGCTTGCCAATGATATAAATTTTAAAAATCATACTCCTTACTGTTAAACTGCTCTTGATTACTCAATTAATATGAGTAAATGTGAAGTAAACCTAACCTTGCAGATCAAACTTTGTCTATTTTATAATCTTCATAGCTCATTACCCATGTACACTAATATGTACAAAATACTCAAATTATGATATCTTAGTGAAACTGTTGGAACTGAAGAAAAAAATTGGGGCAGAGGAAAGAATCCACCCAAGTAAAAAAGTACAAGAAAGTAAAGTTTTATTAGAAAGTTATACTCTTTCCAAAGAATTTTAAGAACAAGGAAAACAGTGTATTTCCAAGTCTAAAAAACATCTCACAACCACCACAGCGAGGAAACGCAGCTTCTTGAAAGGCAAAGACATACAATTGAAGCAAAAAACTAACTTAGGACCAATTAATCAGTTAATCAAAATCAAAGGGCTTGATCATCCTAAGAGTCCAAAATCCAATACAGATGTAATATATTTATTAACTGGTTAGAATACTCCATGATATTATCTGTTCAGAAGACCAACAAAAACATGCTGAGAAAGAAGAGAGAGGAAGAAAGGAAGGAAGGAAAGAAAGAAGGAAGGAATGTGAGGAAGGAGGAAGGAGGGACAGGAAAGATAGTGGAAGAAAAATGAAGAGACAGATGAGGAAGGTGAGAATCAAGAAAAGACTGAAAAGGAGAAAAGAAAGAGAAAGAAAGAGAGAGAACTTCATTGTACTGTCTCAGTGCCGGACAGCTCTGCCAAAATTCAGCGCAGTTCCATTAATCTTACCATGTATTTATCACTCATTGGACAGTTTTCAATTCACTCAATGCCATCTATTTCTCAGCCAAAGTGACAGTGCCAATTCAAATTAATTTTCCATCTATTTCCTCATCTACTTTTAATGGTTTATTAAATTCTGCAAATTGCATGATGCATACACCACATTGCATTATTCTCAAAGTGATTCTATACAAAGCCATCAATTTCAACACAATTCGCCACTTATGAGACTATGACTTATTGATTCTATTGCTTTTTTAAATTTTTCAAGATTATATATATAATAAATATGATATATATGAAGAGCTGGTTTATCACAATAATTATATTTTTGCAACCACTTTACTTGTGATCAATACAGGTCATCTAACAGTAAAGGTCTAAAAGTAGATAATTGATGTTTTTATGAATAGTGATCCCCCCCAAGGACATTAGTTCTTTAAAAGCCTAGAAATGAGAAACTCAGAATATTTCTCTTCTTACAAAAAGGAAGATAACAGAGAAGTCAGGGTTTCGCTGTTACTGGTGTTTGTTTCTCAAAATAGTTTATAATTTTGAGTGGATCGGGATAACAAAAAGTCAGAGGTTATACAATCTATTGATTTTTGCTGCTTTCACAATTATGAAACTCGCTGATGTCTACCAGGAAGGAATCAGATTTATGAAGTACAAGTCTAGATTCAGTGTGACATGAAGTTATTTGAATTAAATTTTGGTGTTTCCTGGAGACACAGTTAGGAACTGGATCAGCTGCTTGAGTCAGGAATGAAAAACGAGCAGTGGCCTGGGCAAAACCACAGCGCCATTTTCTGTCGCAGGAGGGAATTCCGGGGGCAGGAAGGGAGAACTTGCTCTCGGTGCCTCAGATCCCCTCCTCCTCGGCGGGCTGCAGGGTGCCTTCCCCACTGTCAAGGTTTATGCGGAGTTCCAAAAGAGGAAAGAGGCGGAGCGCACACTCGCTCTTTTCAAGAAGATTTTTCAGAATTCATACAAACCATTCCCACTGATATATAAACGGAAATTAGTTGCATGGTTTTACCCAATTAAAAGGAAGGGCAAAAAATTAACCTTTAGTGAGAAAACGATCAAATTTTGATGGAAAGGAGAAAGAAAACGGACCTTAAATGGCAGTGGAAAGTCTGCATCGCTCAGGAGTTCCATCTTTGCCCTGGCTTTGGTTAGCACATGCTCATTCGCAGTGAGCGCGCTTTAAGAGCACTTTGGGGAGTGGGGACACGTGCACAGCAGCTGGTTTCTTTTCTATAATTTCCCCAGCTTCTCCCCAACTTCCCTCTCTCCTCCTCCAAGTCCCATTTCCTCATTTTCAGTCTTATTGGTATTAATTTTAGCTCGCGTTTATGACACGCAAAGCTCATATTCATTGAGAATTTTACGTTTCTGTGCATATGTATCTGTATCGTACTAACTTTTCCTTCCCCTTCTCCTCTCCCCTAACCCTTGCTCTCCTGGACCCTTTCCCATTTGCAAGAGCTCCATTCCCTTGTCTCCGTCCACACATCTTTTTATTAAGCTCTTTGTTTGTACTTTGCCTTAGAGATACCGTATGTTGTGTATCTTGTTTATTTCACTTAACATTGCATTTTCCAGGTGCATGCATTTTCCCACAAATATATCCAATCTGTCCTTTTTTATAGCTGAATACTATTCATATAGATAGATAGATAGATCTCAGGGGTCTATTTTCCTCTGCATGTGGACATTCTACAATGTGATAAAGACAGTGATATTTACCAACCAATCTTATATGTTAGTGTTTTTGTTTTGTTTTTGTTTGTTTTGGGGGGTTTGTTGCTTTGTTTGTTTTAGTAAAAACATATAGGATGCCTTTATTTCCCAGGCAGTCTTGCATCTTTAAATCAGATGACTAAATTCAGGCCAAAATAGCATCTACAGAAGTGGCATATTTCTTAAGGTCCCATTTGATAGCTCACACATATGTTCTTCTACCTCTGAGGCAAAAAGTATCAACCTCGAGTCGGCAGAAGCACCGAATTGAAGTAGCAAGTCTCAGCTATCCCCGGAGAGATGGGGACCGGGGAAGGCGTCAGATCACAGGGGATGTGTGGTCAAGAGGAAGATTAGGACCCCAGCCTCTTCTTTCCCTTTTTCTGCTTCCCAGGTATTAGTTGATGGTTTTGCTGTGCCACACTTTCTGCCATGATGTCCTGTCACAGAAAGGAAGACAACTAAAGTGTCTGAAATCCTGAGTCAAAAATGAAGCTCTTCTCTTTACAAGCTGCTTATCTCAGTTACTTATTATGATGATGGAAAACTAACACGCACCTTATATACACAGCCTGAAAGTAATTTTAGAGAATACTGTTAATAATTTTATACCAGCAATGCAGTTTGGTGGCATGTAATTTCTACTTCTGACACCAAATCAGTGGTCCAAAGGTTTTGGATTCTGGAGCACTTGAAATCTTTCATTTTCTAATTAGGGTTGCTCAGCCTGTAGT
>PVJX010015707.1:0-41939 GCA_004027295.1 Dolichotis patagonum
GCTCCCCAGACCACAGTCACTTTCCAGGGCGGCAGGCTGCTTACTGGTTGGCTCGGCCCAGGGCAGCAGGCTGCTTACTGGTTGGCTCGGCCCCCTAAGTTCCAGCATGGCGGGGATCTCAGGAGATGCTCTTACTTCTGGTTTCCCTGCCCTGGGGTGGCCCCGGCTTGCCAGACCACAGTCACTTACCAGGGCAGCAGGCTGCTTCGACTAATAAAATTATTTACATGAATATAGTCTGCTGCTTAGAGTGAATATTTGAATTCCTGATTTCTACTTAATTTTACTGTAGGTAGATGCTTCCTTATCTTTCCTGGATGGTTATGTGGCTGAAGGACTCAGTCAGGGGGCAGCACCTTACAAACCTCACCACCAGCGCCAGGAGGAGAAGCTTTCTCAGGAAAAAGGTATTTTTCATGGGCCTATAATAAGCTAGATTATAAGGGCATAAGTTTTAAGCATTTGATATTATGGTTGTGTAAGTAAACGATTAAAGACATTTATTTTTTATTGTCGCACTTTAAAACAGCCTGTGATTTTCTTTGCCTGATTAGGTTTTAGATACTCAGAAATAGAAAATTTAGCTTTTAAAGTCTTCCTAAAGCCATAGTCTGCACATGTATAAATGCCTAAGATAGGAGCACTCTCCTGGAGGTTTGACAAAGCTGGAAGAAGTGATGCCAGTCCTTGTGCAGCGGGTGGTGGGGGTGAGGTCGCTGACACACAGTACTGTGAACACCCCTGGAGATGTTTCAAGAGGAAACCCTAATTCCTGTGGACTAGTGAGCTCCATTTTTATTCTGGGCAGTCTGATGTGTAAATATGAGAAAACTTCCAACAGAGCACCTGATTGAAGTTAGGAAGAGCTAAGAAAGGAGAGAATAACTCTGTGCCTGTCGGGGGCAAACTTCTGTCACAGTTCTGATGAAGATGCCATCATTAAGGTATTCAGGTGTGTGTACGAAGCGTGCATATGAGTGAAGGGAGAGCATGGTTTGGAGTTCAGAATGTCAGTACTGAAAATTTAGATGCTAAAAGATCTTTTAAAAATGTATTCATCATATAGTGGTTTTTTTCGAGTAGGTATTATTTTCTAGGTTCTGCTAGAGTTATTTAGTTACATGTATAACCTGAATAGTTGATCCTAAAGTGAGATCAAGAAGATAAGCACTATTTTTTTTTTGTACTGTGGATCGAACTCACGACCTTGCTCTTGCAAGGCAAGCGCTTATGCCGCTGAGCTAAATCCCCGGCAATAAACACTATTAATAAGCTTGATGTTACCATTTTGCAGAAGTATTTGCTCTTTTAGACTTTCACATTAAAAATATTTTTTCCATTTTATTTTATTTTAATAAGAACACAACATGAGATTTACCTAACACTTTATTTTTTTTTGGTATTGGGACTTGAACTCACAACCTCACGCTTGCCAGGCAGGTACCTAAGACATTTTTAAGTGTATAGTGCATTGTTATTGTCTTACAGGTTCAGTGTTACACAACGTATGTTAGTCAGCTTTCCTGTCTCTGAGACAAAGCACCCAACACCCACAACTTAAAGAAGAGAGGTTTAATTTGGCTTGTAGTTTGGAGTTTTCATGCTTGACTGACTTAGAGGAAGAAATGGCGTGACAGGAGGGTCTGGCGGTGGAAAGCCGCTCACCTCATGGCAGCCAGGAAGCAGAGCAGAAAGAGCGGGGGAGGGAGACATATCTCCATGGGCCGCCCCTCAAAGGCACACGACTCCCAACCAGGCCCCCCACCGATCACTCCACCGATGAGCATGGCTCACCTGTGATCCAGTCACTTTCCAGAAGCCTCTGAACAGGAGACTTTTGGGAGACATTATAGATCCAAACCACAGTGGTCTCCCATATTTCCACTTTTCAGATCCTCAGATTTGACTGTCTTAGAACTCTTACGTGAGATCATTCTGTATATGTCCTTCTGTGACTGGCTTATGCCACTGAGCTAAATCCCCGGCCACGTTCATTTATAATAGTACTAAAAATAATATACCTAACAATGAACTTACGAAGGTGAATGACTTATATACTGAAACACTGTAAAACACTGATGAAAGAGATCAAAACACAAACAAATGGAAGGACATCCTGTGTTCATGGTTTGGGAGACTCATGTTGCTAAAATGTCTTTACTACTCAGTGATCTACAGATGCAAAGAATCTGTCTTTTAAGAATTTTGATACAGGGCCGGGGATTTAGCTCAGTGGCTTAAGCGCCTGCCTGGCAAGTGTGAGGTCGTGAGTTTGATCCCCGGTACCAAAAAAAAAAAAAAAAAAAAAAATTTTTTTTGATATATTATTTAATGTTACCTAAAAGCCTCGTCCCCACTAAGTTCTGTATAGATTGACAGACTATTTGGAGGGCAGGACAGTTTTACATTGGAATTACCCAGTCTGTAGCTACTCCTCATAGAGGTCTGTGGCATCCTGGGCACGAGTGAGAGTCTGCTGGAGCCCACGTGGAGACAGGGCCGCTTGTTCCATTCAGGAGTCTGCATGGAGGTGTGACCCAGTCTGCGCTGGGATCTGTGGAGATGCGGCTCAGTTGTCCCATCCCTTGTGTTCAGGTGTCTGGAGGCCGTCAGTTGCTATTGTTGAAGCCGGGGTGGGTAGGAAGGGGAAGAAGGGTGGCGAGCCTGTTTTCTTTCCTTCAGTGAGCTGCGTGGCTGGTGGAAGGTAACAGACAGCCTGAGTTCCCCACGCTGTACAGGTTTTGCCAAGCACATTTTTTCTGTAGAATCAATATAAATGAGAGTGAGCTCTTAAGTTAGCCTTTTCTTCTTGCTTCCCAAATCTACTTCTTAAAAGTTCTTTAAAGCAAAATTGAAATTGCAGGAGTTGGGATTGTTACAGAAAAAGAATTTGGCTATGAGGCAACACATAATATTTAATAAATACTGGTAGAATAAATTACAGAATTATGTGTTATATATCTTAAAATTATGCCTGGCTATAAGAAAAAATAAAGAATAGGATAAAATAGGTAAAATAAGTGTTTTTGTATAGAGTTGTTAATTCTAGAGTTCTCAGTTCTGATACTTTTTTCAAAATTTTTATAAATCATATATAGAGAGAATTAGGTAAATGAAACTTTAATGTGTGATACTTAAGTCTCTTGGGAAGAAAATTTGGTTTATAAGAAAAACTCCAGGAAAATTTAAGATACCAAGAGTTAGCAAAAATACATGAGAACAGGGCCCGGGATTAAGCTCGGTAGCGTAAGCGCTTGCCTGGTGAGCTCAAGGTCATGAGCTTGATCCCCCAACCAAAAAAAAAAAAAAAAGAACAAACTTTTATTACCAGTTCCCACCTAGGAAAAGCATTTGGGAGTCAATGTTTATTATAGAGTAAAACATTATTCAAACGTCTTATAGCCCCAGTGTAGAAAAACACAAGAAATAATATGGGGAAATAGTGTAACTTTCTCTCAAACTGTGGCTTTTTAGAAAGCCATGCCAAGTTGAGGTTGTTTCTCAAAAAATAAAATTAAGTTGGACATGGTGGTACACAGCTGTAATTCCAGCACTCTGGGAGGCTGAGGCAGGAGGATCACAGCAGTGATTTAGCAAGATCCTGTGCCAGACTTTGAAAAACAGCCTGGGGATGTAGTTCAGTGCACAGCCTCCAGGTTCAATTCCCAGTACTGCAAAAATAAATAATATATACTAAAATAATAGTAATTAAATAATTTCAATAACTTAAATACTTGAAATTAAATAATAGTTAATAACAGTTAAGAATGGTCAGAGAAGTAGAGCCATATATATAAAGATATAAAACAATTGCGAGGTTAAAAAGAATTCCCGAGTAAATGGAATAAAGCAGTGTGCCTGTTAGCCAGGCCTCTGGGGGTAGTGGGGGCACAGACAGGTTCGTGTGGGCTGCCGTGCCCACTGCCTCACTCGTGTCGTTCCTCCCAGGTGGGACGCGCGGGCATCCAGCTCACGCGTTCTCTTCTGCGAGAGCCGTCCGGCGCTGTTGCTGTCTGGTTCACGGCAGGTTCAGGTTCGGTGGCCGGCTTTCCTCTCCTTCCTCTTCCTGCGGTCCGCTCTCCTCCTGCTGCCTGCAGGCACGCTGAGCTCACTCCCCACACTTTTTGTTCTTGTAGTCGTGCAGTGTTGCATGGATCACAGAGGCAGCTTCCTCTAAAAAATGGCAGTTATGTGATTTAGATTTCATTCTCAACATGCTCTTTCCAGGCCTTCCTCGGATGACAGTCTTCAGTTCTTTTGTCTCAGTATGGAAATTTTATCTCTCTGCTCTCTAGATTCTTGTTTGTTTTTTTTAGAGTCATGAAACTCATGACCTTGTGCTTGCCAGGCAGGCCCTTATGCCACTAAGCTAAATCCCGGCCCTTTCTAGAGTCTTTGCATATCTAGTTATTTCTTTTTCTGTCTACTTTCAGATTCTCTGTCTGTAATTTTGAAGTTTTGTGCTCTTGGGTTTAACCTCGGTGGTTATGAGTGCACAGGAAACATTTCTTGAGCAATGAAGAGACTATATGACTGTCACAAACGCTTTTAAAAAGAGGCCAATGGAAAGCAAAGAAAGAGAGGACATTTTGGCTGGAAAAGACCTTAGAGAGATTTAAGCAGGTAGTTCCCAAATATGATTGTCAATCAGAGTCACAAAGTTTTTTTTTTTTTTTAATGAGGCAAATTTTTGAGCCCTACTCATAATACCTGTTTACCGGAATCCCTCATATATGAAAAGGTTCTTGGACAGTTGTATCAAGTCAGCGCGATCCTGTTTATCAGTGTCTGGAAACTTGCTGTGGTCCTAACTCTTCACTTCGTGGATGAAGGAATTAAAGTCTTGTTGTCAAACCTAAATCATATCAGACTTACATCAGGAATTTATTCTTCACGTACTTAGCATCTCTTTTTTTCTCCTCAATGTTGGTTTTCCTTCTGTATCATTCACTTACCTAACAGGCAGTTCTTTTTCTTTTTATTGGTACACTTTAAATATAAAATAGCCATCACATTTATCATAAGGATTTTGTACCTGTACATGCTATATCTTGTTTCTTTTTCCCCCACTCTTTTCCCCTCCCCGCCCTTCAGCTCCTCTTCCCTTCCTTATTTATAATAGTTTTGTTTCAAATTTTTGCTTGTGTTCCTTTTTTTCTTGTCCCTTGGCCCTTCACCTCCTGTTCCTCCTTCTCATTTGAACATTTTCTTCCCATTTTGCAAAATCCACATATACATTTTGGTCCTTATTTATACTTTTGGTTTCTCACAGCAGAGAAGCCATTTGATATTTACACAGTTTATTTCATTTAAAGAATATAGTGCTTCAGTTTACCTAGAAATATTTCAAGCTTATATTTCTTTATAGCTGAGTGTAGTACTCCATTGTATTAAAAAAAAAAAACAACTATGTGTTCTTTATCCATTCATTCGTTGATGGGCATTTAGCCTGTTTTCAAGATTTAGCTATTACAAACTATGTCACTATAAACATGGGTGTGTATATATTGCTGTGGTATGATGCTTTTAATTCTTCTGGGAAGATACCAACAAGGGAAATAGCTGGGTCAAATCAAACCTCTAGTTTTAGTTTTTGGAGGTATCTTCACACCAATTTCCACAGTGGTTGCATCAGTCTACACTTCCCCTAACAGTGGAGAAGGGTTTCTTTTCCCCCACAGCCCTGCCAGCATTCATTATTGGTTGATTTCTTGAAAATAGCTGTGGTTTCTGAAGTGAGTTGGAATCTCACTGTTGTGTCAGTGTTTCAACTCTCAAATGACCAGTGATGTAGAACATTTTTTATATATTTATTTACTGTTTATACTTCATCATCTGAGAAGTGTCTATTCATTTTAGATGTTCATTTTTGGATTGGGTCTTTAAATTTCAGGAGGATGTCTGATTTTTTTTTTTTTTTTAGTTCTTTATGTATTCTGGATAATAGTCTTTTTTCTGAGAAACAGATGGCAACATTTTTTCTCCATGCTGTGGATTGTCTCATCACTCTGTTGGTGGTTTCTCTTGTGTGCAGAAGCTTTTTAATAAGCTAAGATCCCAGTAGTTGATTCTTTGCAATAGGGCCTGTGCAATTGGGGTTTCATTCATAAAGTTTTTGCCTACATCATTGTCTTTCGGAGTTCTATCTTCCAGCAGATTTAATGTTTTTGTTTTAATATTTAGATCTTCATTCCATTTTGACTTTAGCGTATGGTGAAAGATAAGGGGTCTAATTTTAGTCTCTTGCACGTGGAGAGCTAGCTTTTCCAGCACCATGGGATGGAGGCTTGCTTCCAGTAAACATGTTTGGCCTCCTTATCCACGATAAGGTGGCTGAGTATGTTTGTAGTTGTGTCCATGGGTTCTAATCTAATCTATTCCATTGATCCTCAGGTCTTTTTTTTTTCTCTTTTTTGGCCAGTACCATGCTGATTTTATCATGGTAGTTTTGTAGTATAATTTCAAGTAAGGGATCTTGATGTCCGCTGCCATGTCTTGTTGCCCAGAATTGCCTTTGATATTCTAGATCTCTTCTGGTTCCAACTGAATTTTAGGAATGTTTTCTCTAATTCTGTGAGTTATGTTATTAGCATTTTGATTGAGATTGCATTACATCTGTGTAACAGTTTTGGAAGTATGGCTCTTTTCACTGTATTGGTTCTTCCTACTGAAGAACAAGGGATATCTTTCCATTTTCAGAAATGTCTTCCAGGTGTAGCTGGCTGTTGGTGTTTTGTTTTGTACCAGGAATCAAACTTAGGACCTTGTGCTTGCTAGGCAGGCACTGTGCTGTTGAGCTGTATTCTTGGCCTGGCTTTTGGGTTTTGAATCTGCTGCAAGATCCTGCCTTTTCAGTTTATTACAGATGAGAAGTTGCTGCCTCCTTGGCCCAGCCCCTGGTTCTCAGGTCTAATTTTTATTTATTTATTTATTTATTTATTTATTTATTTATGTACCAGGGATTGAACTCACGACCTTGTGCTTGCCAGGCAGGCGCTTATGCCGCTGAGTTAAATCCCCAGACCTTAGCCCCTAGTTCTCTAGCACTGGCCTTTGTGACTCCTAGGTAATCTCAGTCTTGGTGTATCAAGAGGAACAACTGATTAGAACAATTATATCATTTTGACTAAAGTAGTACAATCAATAATAACAGTGACATCAAACGGTCTCAAAAATGACAATCTGTGGCAACTATTAAATTTGCTATCTTTAACTGTATGAGTTAGATTTGTGGTTGTATAATATAATCTAAAACAAAGCATAAAATTGTGTATAGTAAATAAGCCCTCAATGTGACAATTTTACCCTTGGGGAGAAAAATTAAAGGAGTTTGGGGAAGAACAGATAAATAGAAGAAGAAATTAAAAGCAATGCTGAAAGACAAAGGAAGATTATACAAACTTTGAAACATTGGCCAAGACAGGAGGGAAAGAGACAAGGAAGAAATAAAAACAAGAACAAAACAACAACAATAAAAGAACTAGAAACCATTTTCACACTCATAAAAATAAAAACAATCAAGAAAAAAAAGCAAGAAAAGAAAGACAAAAAAGATCCACTTTAGGATGTGTCTCTGCTGTCAGAGTGGGCAGACAGAGCCCAGATAATGGGCTCCATGTTGCTTAATCATGGCGGGACAGTGGATAATCTTTAGTTTCACTAAAGTTCCACTTTAGTTGGTTCCACTGAAGTTCAGGCTGGTTTCTGGCTGTGAGGCTGGAAGCCGATGTAGTCAGCCTATAACACTCTGTGTGCCTCCTACTGGCTTGAGCTTGGCTCCTTGACCTCCTGCCAACTTGAACTCTGACACTGATAGCTGCTAGATGGAGCTGCCCCCAGCTGCTCTGCGTTCTGAGCTCAGTTGGTCCCTCTCCAAGATGGCTACCAGCCAATCACCCTTTCCTTAGGGACATCTGAACCCGAATAACTCACCAGCCACTGCAGACTGTTGGGTTCACTGCCCTGTTCCAGTGGTGGTGCATCTCCATGGAGGCCTCTGGGGTCGCCTTTAGTCACTGTTTGTCTGTGGGTTTGAGTTGCCCCTCCCACATAGTCGGGGTCAGGAAGAGAGCACTGCCTGCCACCTTCTTCTTCATTGAGGTCTCTGTCTTCGCTTTCCCAGTGGACTTCAGTTCTCATTTCAGATCCTTCCTGGGCCCCAGGGACTCACTTCCCCGCTTCTTCTCTTCTTCCCATTGTTGTATTCCAGTGTCTGGACACCAAATCCCACCATCTCCCAGGAAGTCGGCCAGGCAGTTCTTTAGTGCCCTTTGAGTAGGTGCTGTTTCCTCTGGAGGAGGCTGTGTTAGCACCATAGTTGGGAGGACAGCTCTGGTGTGAGCGTCTGGGTTGCTTTGGCTCTGTCATTTCCTGTGTTTGTAATTCAGGGTAGGTTTGTGGCAAGCTCTGCCACAGTCTCCTCATTTATAAAATATGGGTAATAATTTCAGAGATTGACACATTTTCTGAAACAGTTTTTATGATTTAAAAAGGCCCTTTTTGTTATAACCTAGAGTCACAAGATAAATTTGCCAGTTGGAATTCGATTTAGCTAATTAGAATGTTAAAAAGTATAGACAACGTGAGGCCTTGTACACGGGAGAGCTTTTCTGCCTTCCATTGAAGAGACCGAGAGTAGCGTGAGGCCTGCAGCTAAGGGTGGCTTCATGACTATGTAAACCCAGACTCTCTCGCCTGCTGCTCAGGCATTTTTGTTTGCTTTTTCACTGCCAGTCCCAGAGGTCTGCCACTCCACCAGTCAGCTTGCACCACAGCCAGCAGGACAGACAGACATGGAGAAGAGAGTGTGTTCCCCCAGGAAGGCTCCTCCCAAATGTATGCAGGATGTCATTGGCCAGAACTCCAGTTACGTGGCAAAGAAGCCTGCAAATGTCCCTTTTCTGGCTGGCCAAAGACCAAGCTGAGAAGTGCAGGTTCTGCCGTGCCTGTTGATGCACACCTGTAATCCCAGCAGTCTGGAAGGCTGCAGCAGAAGGAATGCAAGTTTGAGTTCAGTCAAACTTGACTTAGCAAGACCATGGCTCAAAGTATAAAATGAAAAGAACTGGGTATGTAGCTCAGTGTGAAGGCCCTGGATTCAAGCCTCAGCACCTTCAAAAACCAATGAAGATGAGGGTTCTGTTACTTAGAAAATGAGAATGACTTTGACATCTGCTCTGCCTTGATAACTGTGCATGTTCATGGCTCGGAATTCATTTAAGTTATACAGATTTTAAAGAATCGGAACACAAATAAAGCTTGTTCTTTGCCAGGAAGAGATTTCACATTGGAGGCTTCCTCAGATTATTTGGTACAAGAATATGCCTAAGAATATCTTACTAAGCAAACCATGGTTATCCCTTCATTTATAGCTCATTAACATATTTTTGCATGAATGCAGCTACATTTCAGTAGACCTGGTTTATCAGTTACCTTTTTACTTAAATCCTTTTTAGCTTCTAAGGGAAACAAAGAGATAGGAATGAAGGACATTTTGTCCCAATCACCTAATATATCAAGGTATTATAATGTACATGTTCAATAAAAGGTAGCTTTATTATTTTATAAATATTGTCCTAAATATTATAATAAATTTTATTACCAAAGCCCATTACAGTTTAAGAATTATCAGTGGATCCTGGTTTTCAGTTATTTTAGTAATGAATAGATTGATAACTTTTGTTTTTTTGCTTTGTTTTAAATATG
The DNA here is from genome assembly GCA_004027295.1 of Dolichotis patagonum. Lineage (NCBI taxonomy): Eukaryota > Metazoa > Chordata > Mammalia > Rodentia > Caviidae > Dolichotis > Dolichotis patagonum. The sequence continues at coordinate 9,706 of PVJX010015707.1, forward strand.
AATGTCTGTTGTTGTTTTAAAATTCTAGTTCTCAATTTTGAACCATATGGACTCTCCTTTTCATCTGGTTTCACTGGACGACAGTCTCCTGCTGGCATTTCTCTTGGTTCAGACATATCTGGGAATAGTGCTGAGACAGGCCTGAAAGAGTGAGTTCCTTTCTTATAAAAATTGATGGCATGGGGGTGTTTAAGTGTCTTAGTGTTCCAGTTGCTTTCATCTATTGTTGAGTTCAGTTATGAGCTGGCTTTGCTATTAGGAGTTGGGACCATGTTGAAGGTGGGCTGCTAGGGGTGTAACCCTGAAGGGTATGTTCTTCTGCCTAGTTCCTCCAGTTTTCCTCTTTTGCTCTCTGCTTTCTGGCTGTCATGGGGTAAGCAGCCTTCCTCCACCATGTCCTTCCATGTGCCACTTCTGTCCTGGAGTAAGCCAACCATGGACTGAACCCCCTGGAAGCAGTGAATCAAGTAAAGCTCTCCTCCTTTAAGATGTGGGTGCTGAGTATTCTGTCTGTCCTAGTAACAGGAAAGGTGATTAATACACATCTCCTCTGCTCATTTTCAGATTCATTTTACAACCAGTTCAAAGACTTCTGAATCACATGGTCAGGAGTAGTCACAGGGTTCTCCTTCTCTGGTCCTAATTGGCTCTCCTGGCCAGCTTTCTTATTGCTGGGATGCAATCCCTGCTACTGACACCTTCAAGGAGGAGAGCTTTAATTTGGTTTGTAGTGTCAGAGGTTTTGTCCTTGGGTGGCTGCTCTGAGGCAGACTGAGGATGGCAAATGGGAAAAACCAGTGGGGACGGTCAGGACGGGTCAGTCTCCAGTGTCACAGCCTCGAGACTCACTGGAAACACAGATGTGTGCTTACTCATCTCCTGGGCATCTCTCAGGCCAGTCAGGTTGACAGCCATGGTGAACCATCAGGAGTAATAATTATAATATTATCACCATTCAGAGTCTGCATACACCAGATGAAATTAGTGATTACTCTGAATTGTTTTGGTCAATATACTGATCTGATCATGAAGTAATGAAAAGGGCCCATTCCTTATAAATGAGCTTTATCTAAAAGTTCAAGATGTTTTATGTAAACAGCATTGTTGGACTGAATGTGATAAAATCTCAGAGATGACAACTTTGAATTTTAAGTTTTTGTATCATTAAGACGTCAGTCACCTTATTTTCATTATTGTATCTGTCCGATGAGTTGGTTATAAATATTCTTAGCAGAAGAGTGACACAAATAGGGTATGAGAATGTAAAATGATTACTTAGTAAGTACCATGAGCTAAAATTCTCCTTCTTACCCTGTTTTTCCCTGTTCTATTTGCATCCTTATTTTCTTTGCCAGATGTTAAATTTTGGTGCTCCCAGCATGGGAGCAGATGTGGTTTGTGAGTATGTGATAGCGAAGATGACAGCAATTAAGTGTCAAACAGGAAACAAAGGGGCAGGGGAAGGAGAGACAGGAACTTTCCAAACCCAGGGAGGTACTTACATAATATGTTAGAAAAATAATTTAAAAATGTCTGCCACGTCAGATGTGAGCTGCATCTAGGTGGATGGGCCTTACAAATCCTCATGACATGTCCTGTCCTTGGAGAACTAGCACTGGCCCAAACCACTAGAAAATACAATAATACATACCGTTTTTCTGTGAAATGGAACTTGAGGGATGAACTTAAAATTTGAAAGAGAACCACATGTCACACATTACTTCAGATTAGGAGCCCAGGGCTAGAGATTTAGCTCAGTGGAGTAAGTGCCTGTCTGGCAAGTGTGAGGTCATGAGTTCATATCCCCAGTACCAAAAAAAAAAAAACCAGATTGGGAGCCCACATGGTGACTGGTAAGTGAACCCACTTGGGGAGATGGCTCTTCTCCGGTTTGGCACAGGAGGCAGAGTAGCAGCAAGCCCAGCTATGAGTATCTTCCTTACAGAAGTCCCTGACCATCAGGTACCCGCCTCAGGCAGGGACTTCTGGACCGGAGTTGAGGAACTCCCTCATCCTCCCGGGTCGCTTAGTCAGAATTCATGTGTGTTCCAATGGTCTGATTAAAAGCAATACAAAGGCGCAACATATGAAACCATGTATTCTGTAACAGGCTCGGTGGAATCCAGGCATATATGGCTCCTATTTTTAAAATGTTCTTCGACAAAGTTTTGTATCGTTCACGGACATACTTTGTATTTGAAATGGCCTCATGTTATTCTTAGGTATTTTCTCACTTTTTGGACTGTCTATATAATGTATGACAGATTTATTTTGATAAAAAACATATGCAGTGAAATCATAGGGCAAACTCTTCAAAACAGCTTGAGGCTCCTTTGACCCCATCTCTTGTTTGCCTGCTGATGCTGGCTTTTAGTGTGCAGAGTAGGAAGGGCTGGAAGAGAAGCAGTGCAGCGTGACGGCTACCACTGCCGAGCTGGGGAGTTGTCTGCGTTGGACCAGCTGAAGGGCTGGAGCGGGCTTTGTAGTTCTGCTCTGAGGCCTGGATGTGGCCCCCCAGAGAGGCTCAGACTTCTGCTTTGAAGGCAGCCGCCCTGCAGCTGACAGTCCTGGGCCAGCCCAGGGACAGTGTTTCCCGCAGCCAGTGGGTGTCCCTCATTGGTGCGGGGCTGTGGGGGCGCAGCTCGGTCCACTACCTGCCTTCGGCCTCTGGAGCTAGTATCCAGTCACTTGTTAGTAATGCTTGGGGACTTCTTTGTTTTTCTTTTAACAATTGAATTATTTTGGTTAAGGAGCGAAGAGATACTCTCTCGCCCAGCGGTGGGTATGCACGAAGTCCTGGAGGGCTTGGCTCCTTCTAGGGGTCCTGTGACCGTGTTTGGATCTGCTTTTAGCAAGGACAAGCAGTGTTCTCCTCACAGGTTTATTACATAATACCAAAAGCATTTTAGAGAACTTTTGGTATCTGAAAGAAAGGAGGAAATGAAGATACTTATGAAGGATTTCTTCTCAGTAAAAATCACCAGGAGGAATGAGCCAGTTCCCAGTAGGACTTTATTAACATTCAAATTTTCCGTCACCCACTTACACCTTGTAGCACTAATTCTTTACACAGTATGAAGCATAACTGCCTGTTTGGCCTCATACCCAAAATCAAATTGATCATGATTCTGACTAGTTAGATAGGGATAATAATCAGTACACATATTTTTAAACTTACCCTGTTTAGTAGGCTGGGGTGTCTGTGTGTGTGTGTGTGTGTGTGTGTATACCTTTGTGTTACTGGAAATTGAACCCGCGACCTTCCACATGGATACACAAGTGCTCTACCACTAAGCTGCATCTCGAGCCCTTCTTACTTTGAGTCAGAGTCTTGCTAAACTTGATCAGGGTAGTCTAAACTTGTGGTCTTCCTGCCTCAGCCTTTGAAGTAGCTGAAATTATGGGCATATGTGTCATCACACCCAGTTTGTAGTGTAAATTTGAAAGTGCTATTTTGAACCTTGATAGGAATGCTGAAATGAGCCATTGGAAAGGGCACAGATTTTCATTTTTGTTTTTTGACTCTTCTTCCATGCCTCCCAGTTAGATAGAAATGTGGATTGGCAGATAGAAGTGTATATATTTATGTGTGTGTGGTATACAACATGATGTTTGATATATATTTACACTGTGAGATGATTACCACAGTTGATCTAAATATAGTTTTTTATATGAAGACAATGAGATAGTCTTGGGCCGTTTCATGCTATGTTTGTGATTGTATTAGTCACTCCAGATTTACAGCTGTTAACTCTCAAGGTAACATCAAGTGAGTCCATATTCTGAATTTGGCCCTGGAGTTTTTGCCTAGCTGCCTTGCCTTGGCTTTGGGGTTGGCCAAGTATTTTACCTGTTTCTAACATAGTTATAAAAAAATTCCTCAGTCTCTTGCTTTTTCCTGAAATCATTTTTTCCTTTCTTTCCTACTTTCTTTCCCATCTCTTCCCCCCGCAGTCATAATAGTAAAAGAGAATAACAAGTTTTATTTAGGTATGTTGTGTATGCATGTGATGTTTCAGTTATCTTCACCCCTGTTACCTGTTCTCCCTTCCTCCCTCATCCCCCATCTGTCTCCTTCCCCATCTCTGAAGGTCTACCGTCTGGTTTGCTGTCTATCTGTCAGTCCATTTATCTGTCTATCCTTCCTATCTCTTTCTCTGTCTTTCTCTGTAGATTGCTCACATAAAATATGGGGCACCTGCCTTTCTGAGACTGACAAGATGGTTCCTGTTCCATATCCACCAAAACTTTTTTTCTTTTCCAGATCATACCTCATTTCATGTTTATTAAAGTACATTTGTAATAGTTAAAAATGCAGTGTTCACATTAAAACCTTTTAGATTAAATATAGGTTTATACATAGTGTATTTGAATGATTTCTTTTGCTTTCAACAGTGTTATATTTAGTGAATATATGTTTATGAATTATTATTTAATGAATTTAGGGTTTTCATTGGTTTGTTTTACAGTACTAGAAATTTTTTTTTATAATGCTAACTGTACTTATTTATTTTTTGGTACCAGAGATTGAACTCAGGACCTCGCATTGCCAAGCAGGCGCCTGTGCCACTGAGCTAAATCACCAGCCCACAGTACTGGGAACTGAACCCAGGACCTTTGTACTAGATTACATTTCCAGGCCTTTAATCTTTTTTTTTTGAGACATGATCCCACTGTGTTGCTAAATTGTCTAGGCTGGGCTTGAATTTACAATCCTCCTGCCTCGGTTTCCCAGAGTACTGGGATTACAGGCATGAACCACCATACCCAGCAGCAAATTTAGGTTTAATCCCTTTGTATTGCTAAGAGACTTGAATCATTTCTGATCTTTATCCTATCAGAATTAAAGGTAAGGTTTTTTTTAAAAAAAAAAAATCAATGGAGGAACGATACCAGTTGACAATAGTTTTCTTTTTGTATAATTTATTCAAGCAATTAAGTGATCTGTGATGTTTGATTTAGAATTCTGCCACTTCAAAGTCTTTGGCTAGAGGATGGGGTGAGGTTGATGATAACTGGAGTAGTCTAGAGGTGTAGGTTTACTTCTGGGGGAAGACATGAGGCGAAAGCATTCTCATAGGGTGCGGGCAATGGTGTGTTTTTGAAAGAGGGCTGACTATGTATTAGTGAAGTAACTGGTGGGCAAGTACCTAAACTGGAGCAATCTCTCCACCAACTCCTTAGGACAAACAGCTTGAAGCTGGAAGGCGTAAAGAAGCTGTGGGGGAAGCAGGGCTATCTTCCCAAGAAGGAGAGCAAAGCAGGGGATGAAATGGAGGCTCCGCCTGTTCCTCCAGAGAGCACAGCATTGGAGAATATGGACCAACCTGGAACGAAGAGGGATCAAGCACAAGTCCTCGCCCAGTCTAGAGAAGAGAAAGAGAAACAGCTGTTGGCATCGTCACTGTTTGTTGGGCTAGGATCAGAAAGTGCAATCAATTTGGTGAGTGGTTTATTCTAAGAATCTGCTTCCCTTCGTGCAGAACACCGGCTCTTCTTTCAAAAGCTTCTGGCTGCCCTCTGTGTATCTGGTGGAAAGTGGCTTCCCAGCTCTTGCCTCTATCTGTGTCCCAGCCTCAGAGCCACCAGTGACACCCATTTATGTCCTCAACGGAGAAAATCTGCTCAGTTTGAGTCAGGGCTTCTCTAGCCTGAGCAGCTAGAGCAAGGGTCCGAAGGCACAGGCATGACCAGAGAGTCCTGCCTCCTGCCCCAACAGCATGTGACAGTTGACAGAGTCTCTTCAGCATCAACAGTCAGTGGAATTGGTGTCTCGGTGGGAGGAGTGTATGTCAAAATGGCTTTTTAAATAGTGAAAAATAGACATCCATTTGTTTAGATGTCTAAGGAGAATGGTGCATAAATTTTCATTTAGCCTCTAAAAGTGATTACTATGTTATAAAATGAAAAATACCTTACTAATGTATAGACCACACAATTGCAATTATAGATGAACTGTAACAGTTTGATCATCTCTGTGTTTGAGGGTTACTTAAACTACTCTGGGAAATTTTTTAAAAGGGTAGGTTTTTCTATTTTTCACTGTTTTTAATTTGTCTGTATTCTAGTACTCTGAAGTGTAGCAAGTTTTGTAGCTGTTCATGACTGACTTTGTGAACCTATTTCTCTTTTCTGACTTTATATGTTTTTAAGAGAAATAAGATTTAGTGAATAGTGCAAAGTTACGTAATTGTCAACATTTGAGGGCTTAACAGTTTATTCATCTCTGATTCCATGTTAATTTTGCTTGATAGTTGGAATTTTAGCAAGTTAGTAAATTGCTCATTTGAGAAGAATGTTTAAAACTTGTGACTAGTAAAATAATTTTTTTATATTATTATGTTTTATTTTTATAGCTAGGAAAAGCAGACACCATCTCTCACAAGTTCAGAAGAAAATCAAAAGTCAAAGAGGCCAAAAGCAAAGAAGCAGCCAGTGCCCATAATCTCACCTGTCCTTCTCTTAATTCTCTGTCAAACGTGGCCTACGAAGAAAATGATTACTTGACTACTTTGCAGGCTAGAGGAAACACAGAAGCAAAGGAATTTCCCCTCGGCTCAGAACTTTTGGATTCAGAGTCTCTCGCAGAGCTGCCTCTGGTTGGGAAGCTCTCCAACTGCAGCCTGTCTGCACCTTCCTTGTTTGCCGATAGCGACATGGAAGTTTTTCACCCTCCTGCATCTGCTGCACCTTCTGCATCTGCTGTGGCTTCAGTGACCACGGAAATCGCCTTCGCCGCTTCCTTTTTGGAAGAAACTGCTGAGGACATGAGTTTGGGTCATGTAGAGGTCTGTAGTGACGAAACCGTGACCGTGTCTTCTCACAAACTCTGGAGGGACGATTGTTTACTGATGGTCTGGTCAGTTGCTACTAAGAGTGGTTCTGAGTTGAAAAGTGCTAACTTAGACATTTTTCCTGCAGAAAATTTCCAGGTGAGACAATGAATGGTTTGTCATTTCTGCTTTTAATTGGATGATGGTACTAAGCGTTTCTGCTGTTGGCTCTTCCGATCATTTGTAAGTTTTTTTTTATAGCTTTCTTACCTCTTTAAATAACAACAGGCAGGAGTTGTGACAAGCTTTTGTCATTTTAAGTAGAGAAAATTATTTAAAAGAGACCATCAAACACAGTGACAATCGCACTGGGGAGGTCAATGGTGAGTTTCAGCGGAGCACAGCAATGAAGTGGGCCCATGGCTCTCCCTGTGTGGCTGCTGATCTTGCTTCTGCAACTTATTAGCTGTGTTACATGGTGAAGATGTTTTTTAATTGCATTGTGCCTCAGTTTCCTCCTGTTTCAACTTTGATAGTGTTTGCCTGTTGCTGTGATGTTTAAGAGTTAATATCTGCAAAATGCTTCTAGCAATAAATGGTATGTGATAAATGTTGTTTTATTACTATTTTATTGTATATTTTGCGTTCTCTCTGCCTGCCCTCTTTAAATGTCTCATTTTCTTTTATCATCACCGCTGAAGCTAAATTCTCAAATTATTTAACAGAACCAATTGCCACATCAAGGAGTAAGGGCCTGCAGAATAAATGTGTACACTGTCTGCTTCCTTTTCTCCTTCCGCTTTATTGCTCTGTGCTGAGTGCTCGGATCAGTTCTGTTTCCTCCCCACTTGCAAGGAGTGTCATCGCTGGAGTGCGCCTGCCTGCACTGTTGCCTGGATGTCCTTGGTCCAGTTATTTGACCAGTACATCTGTCTTCCACGAGGCCGACCCTGTTTCCTCTGGGAACTTAGGAAATTAAGACAAAGCCAACCTGGCTGCCTAACCCCTACCACCACCACCTGAGTGAGGGCAGACGGAGTGCAAGACGCCTGTGTTACTATTGTTCTTTAAACTCTGCTGGCTTCCAGTCTGGTGCAGGGGCTGGAGCTGCAGCTCTGTGGTTGAGTGCTTGCCTAGCATGCTTGGTGCCAGCACCACACACATGCATGTGCATGCGTGCACACACACAGTGCCTTGTGCCAGCCAAGATTGAGAGCCACCACCTGAGAATTTAACAGTTGTAGAAAAACAACAAACCTGTACATAGGTTTTTAACTGTAATGTCATTTGTTAAATAGTTTGGGCCCGTATCATATTTATTAATTATGTGTGCTAGTGAATTTTTTTGTTGGTCATCTTCATAATGTCTTTTATTAACTTCTCACATTAGTATGATTTTGTACCACTTCATTAAATAGGAAATTGATATTCATGTAACAGAGTGTATTGTTCCTTCTTTCATTTCCAGATCAGTGAGCAACCTGGGTGCTGTTTGCCTGTAACAGGAGCGGGAAGCACCCGAACGTTCCAGTATAGCCTGCAGATCAAAAGCCCTTTCACAGAAGAGACGCTCTCTGGTTCTGTCAGTTATCAGATGGTGGACACTCATGCTGTGCAGCTGGAGTTTTCTGTAAACTTATCACTATTAGATTTCATTCGGTACATATTTTTGGCATATTAATTTGGTCAGCAGATATTAGGCTTTCCTCAAGACAGAGGCACTGTGCTAGGTCCTAAGGAATATAACAGGTAACATTCGTCCCTACCTTCAGAGACCCTCCAGTCCAGACAGGAGACCTTGAAAATCACAGTAAATACACATGTAATTATGAATGGTGCTGTGCTAAGAAGATAAGTGGGGCAGTGGGATACTGTAGTGTGAGACCTGACTGGGTTGAGGATGATTGGTGAGCAGGAGAAACTTCTGAAAGCAATGCTTCTATATGTGAAGAACTAGATTACTTCAAAGATTCTGCATGTCCTTTTCTGCATGTCCTAGTTTCATTTGATTTTTTTCATAAATTCTATTAAGCACTAGAGATCTGTAAGAAAATTACTTAAAATAGTTATTAAACTTTATTAAATGTATAATATTTAGCATATTAGACATTTCAGTGTTACCAAAATAATTGCAAACAATTTCAATTAGTTCTATAAATATATCATACTGTACTTGAGCAGTTTTTAAAACAAAGGCTGCTTGAACTGGAAAACAAATACTTGTGAATATTTGATTAATTAGGACCACTACTTAAGTATTACTAGTATAATTTTTGCACGGTCTTTAGAGTCTTTTAGTAAAAACATGTCTATCAACCTGTCAACAGTATTTATGGCTATTACCTTCTATTAATCTAACTTTAAAAAGGCTTACATTCTGTCCTCTGAAGGTCTGATCCACGGTGAACATTAGTTGGCTGAAGAAACCATTATATGTAACACAAGCAGTTTTTTTATGTGTAATAATAAAATCCTCTGTATCTTTTAAAATATTTTTTCTTGATTATGAAATCAGTGTAGTTACTACAGAAATTCAAATGCTATAGAAAAATATAAGTACAATATCAAAATTCCCTATAATTACACCCCCAGAGATTCTCAGTGTTAGCCATTTGATCTTTAGTCTTATAACTATTTTTAAAATACTGTATATTTGTGAAAATTTTCTCAGTATAATTTATTTAAGATGCTGGGTCTTTGTATTCACATTCTTTTACATGACTTTCAGGGAAAAAAATCTCATTATCCCCAAATTCAAAGTATACATGAAAGAAAAGTTTTGTATTACATTTGAATGATTCATGAAACTACTTGGTAAAATCTTACTGGAATGACTAACACCCAGAAAGAGAGAACCTAGTGATTTATGGAGGAGTCATAGCAATTTAATAATAGCTCCTGCTTTTAGTATTTTCATCAGGTTGTAGTATAGCAGTATTCTAATCATATCTGGTTAAAAATGATAAACTTGGTGGTATCCATATTTATAGCAATTATATTTTATTTCCACAAGTCATTGGAAATCCATTTATTTAGAATTACTTCATACTTTTGGATGTAAATCTAATTTTAAAAATTATTTTCAGGCCACTAATAATCTCAACTGAAGACTTTGGTAAACTGTGGTTATCCTTTGCGAATGATGTGAAGCAAAATATAAAAATAGCAGAACCTCAAGCGTCTCTGCTTTCTGCCCTGAAAACGCTGCAGCAGAAGCTGAGGCTGCATGTGGTGGACATCCGAGGTTGGTGGCTCTCTGCGGAAGCACCCCATGTCCGAGGTGCCTTATCCCAGCACTCCCTCCCCCGGCAGGATGCAGCTTAGGCCTCACGCACGTTCCTTACAGCGCAGCTTCCTGGGAGGAGTGTCTCTCAGATGAGTGTGCTTTCCAGGCTGTATTAAGTTGTTTTTCAGTTGGCTACATATGACATGGAATATGTCATCGTAACTACTTTTAAATACAGTGGCATTAAGTCCGTGCACATTGTGCTACCATCAGCACCAGAACTTCCCATCTTCCCGACTAGACTCCTTTACCTGTGACTGCCCCCCACTTGTCATGGTAGGTACATCAGTGGAATCCTATAGTATTTGTCCTTTCCAGTCTGGCTAATTTATTGGCATAATGTCTTCAAGGCTATCTGTATAGCAGTATGTGTCAGAATTTCTTTTCTTCTTCAGCCTGAGTATTCTGCTCTATGAATGACCACCTTCTGATTACCTATTCATCTGTTGTGGACACTTGATTTTTCCCCCACTTTTTGGCTATGGCAAATAATGCTCCTTTGAACGTGAATATGACATAACCACTTACGTCCTGCTTTCGGTTCTTTCAGTTGTATATACCCAAGTGGACTTGTTGGATCATATGTTAATTCCATGTTTAATTTTTTGAAAAATCACCATATCATTTGCATAGCTACATTTCACGTTGTCATGAGCAAGGGTTCCAGTTTTCTTCATCAGCTTTGTCGGGAACAGCCTTGGTAATGGGTGTGAAGGGTAGCTCACTGTGGATTGGTTCGAATTCCCCTAGTGTTAGTGAGGTCAAGCCCCTGTTCATGTCTTATTGGCCATTCATGTATCTTCTTGGAGAAATGCCTGTTGAAGTTTCCATTGTTGTTTTACCACAGGCAGTGAAGGGCTGTTGGCCTGCCGGCTGCTCCCGTCCACCTCCGGCCTCCTGCATTGCCGCGTTCACGCTGACGGATTAGCTCTGTGGTTCAGGTCCTCCTGTCCTGCTCTTCCAGACTGTTTATCGTATCAGTGTCAGAAGGCACTGGAGGGATCCTAGCGGTGCTTGCTGGACTCCATCAAGATAAATGGTTTACACAGAGAAACAGATTTACCAAAGTTAAAGAACTCACGGTACTGCTTGTGAAAACGGGGGTTATTACAAATTGTGATTTATGTGTTTCTTTTAGATTCTTGGTCAAGAATGATCCCCGAGAAAGTTTATCCCTACACTTTTACTCAGGATTGTACAGTATGTTTGGGTCCAGAAAAGTGACCTAAGCTAAATGTTACGAAATGCTAATGATTTATATTAGCACAAAGTCTAGAGGTACTTACAGAAGTACTTTAGTATAGAAGTAATGAAAATATCTATTTTGTTATAAATACTTTTATAACAAGTTTACTCTAATACTAGCTAATTTGTAATAAAGATAAGATTCAGTTCTCTGTATTGATAGAGTGGAGACGTGAAATTGATAATCCCAAACCTAACTACTGCTTGGCTTTGGAATGCAGTGTGTCGTGGTAGGTAAATCAGCCCTTTCAGTTGTTTTGCAGGGATGACTGTTGACCTAAGCTGGCATAGCACACATTAGCAGTTGTCGGACATCCACACGTGTGCTGGGTACTGGGGACAGATTCCATCTGCGTTGTGTGTTTTACTGCAGACAACTTATTACACATAATTCCAGATAATTTGGCTATCACATTTACCTGTTTTCCATTTTAAAACTTAAACTGAATTACTGTATTCTTATTTAAAACTAGAGCATTTGTGATGTATTTCTGTATAGAAACAGACCCCACGAGAAAGCAGACAGCTATAAAAGGGCCTTTGGTGTGACCGGTCTTAAGCCAGTTACTACTTTGGTTGTACTTTATACAACTTTGGTTACTACTTTGGTGAAAAATTAAAATTTGGGGCTAGTGTATAGAGGTTCAGATTGTCTTGCCTAGTGTTTGACTCTACTCATATTCAGTGGGTCCAGCTGGAGCAGTGACCGGCTAAGTGTACCGAGCAGGCTCTGTAGTAAATTATACCATGTTCGTGCTACAGCTGGGTCTGCATGATCTCAGTCAGGATCATCATCAGTAAGAAAAGAGGTTATGTCTAATCTGAGCAATGGACCAAAATCCGATGATTGTACTTTAGGCTTTTTTTTTTTTTGGTACTGGGGATCGAACTCACGATCTAGCGGTTGCCAGGCAGGCATTTACGCTGCTGAACTAAAATCCCTGGCTCCGAAGATTGTACTTTAACTAAAATAGTATTTTATAAAACCGTGTGGTGCTGCAGAAATAATCCTTATTTTGTTTTTTGTGATGTCACCATGGTAACCCCATGGGAAGTCACTGTGCTCAGTGCCAGTGGAGCAGTGAGACTTCTCCCGGGTCACTCCTGCTTGACCCGGATGCCACGGGGCCCTAGGGCGGTCAGCAAGGCGCAGAGCACAAACAGAAGCATTGACTTTGGATTAATTTTTAAGTTATTTTTAAAATGTAACATTTTAGGGGCTGGGGTTGTAGCTCAGCGGCATAAATGCCTGCCTTGCAAGCACACAGTCCTGAGTTCGATCCCCGGTACTGATAAAACAAAATAAAAATAAAAAATAAAAATAAAAAAATGTAACATTTCATTAATTTTACTCCTAAAAACATGCAGTGAAACCTTGCTGGGAGAGACAGATGGCTGCAGCGGCCGCTGGGAGGCGAGCCTGGCTCGCAGCGCTGTGTGGTGGTGGCAGATGTGGCCAGTTGCCAGGGGCAGGGCCAGGAGCACAGTTCTGGGCCGACCACAAAGAACATGGATTCAGTCTCGTTCTTTCTGAACCGCTGATCACAAGTAGGGTAACAGGATTTCTACTGAAATGTTTATTACAGTACTTACAGTTTTCATATTTTTATGATTTTAAAAATAAGCACTGGAGAACAGGTACTGAAGAACCCTAGATCAGTCTTCAGGCTACCTGGACTCACCGAGTGCTTTCAGTTCACAGGGAATGTGGCTGGGGAGCAGGGTGGAAGTGTGTGACAGGCTCCTATGTCCCCTCAGCCGACCCAGCCCCGGAAGGTGGCCCCTGGCATCGGAGGTCCGGCTTGTGAGGGACGCTCAGCCGGTGAGTTTTGTGCCAGGCGTCCTTGCTGAGAGTGGAGACATAGGGGACTCAGGGCCACAGGGAGCCTCGGAGTGGGCTGGGGAGGTGCTTGGGCCCCACCGGAGTGCCCCCTGGGGTGGCATGGGGTGGGGTGAAAGAGGCCGTGGGTATCCAGAGACTGCGTGGGAGAGCTGGGCCTGCCACTGTCCAGAGTGTCCTTTAACAGTGTGATGCCGTCAGCTGCCAAAACAGTCGTGGTAAAAGTGCAGTCTTTTCTTTTTATTTCATGTCAATAGTATTTCTCAAATGTTGATGTACATGTCTTTTTTATGGACAAACATGGTGTTTGTCTCAAGATTGTGAGCCGCAGAAAGTGCACTGAACTCGTACACATGTCTTCAGGTATTGTGCTGTGTTAAAATGTTAGGAAAAAATGCAACCGAGTAAAACTTTAGCAGGCATTTATTACCTTACTTCGGAGTTGAAGTCTGTAACTTGATTGTGTTCAGTTAAACATATAATAAATACAGTGATCTGTACTTTTCTCTGGTTTATATGTGCTTTATTATTTAAATAGCTGAATAATTACCAGTGATTTGGTAAGCATTAGCTAAAAAGCAGAAACAGTTAGAGTGGAATAAAAAGAATAATTTACTAATAATAGCACCAAAGATCCTGGTCCAATTGGTTAAAAGTAAAGGCACTGCTATTTCTGGAGTCACCTTTTCTTTTCACCTTTTCTTTTCTTCTCACCTTGTCTCATTTTATTTTCTTTTCTTTTGGGGATAGGGTCTTGCTGTGTAAACTTGAACTCTGTATCCTCCTGCCTCAGCCTCTGAAGTCACTGGGATTACAGGCATGCACCACCATGCCCACCTAGGATAGTAATCCCCTGTGATGGTCAGAAAGAACTCTGCTGTCTTCAGACAAATTAGTGTCTGAGGATTAGTGCTCAGAGCAACCAAAGAAGAACCGTATTCCTGTAATGCCTCTCTGTGTGTACCTTGCAATGCAAGAACCCCAGTAAATCAGATAGAAACCTGGACTGAAGAATCCAAGTGTCCTGGCCATCTCTTCACTGTACGTCTTTTTTTTTTTTTTTTTTTTTTTTTTAATTTGAAAGAGAATAAAACAAAAGGGGGCAGTACAGAGCAGATCAGAACAGGACAACATAGGCAACACAGTACTTTACATTAAGTCAACAGGACATCAACAGTATCTAACACCGTATCTCTTACTCTGCTATAGTTGAGCATAGTTTCAAATACAATAATATCAAACAAAGCACAATAGTATTAAGCCATACATAGAGTGAAAGAATTACAGGGCTTTCTGAACCGAATAACAGAAAATGATCAATGGGTACTATAATATCTCATTTTTGATAAAAAAGAAAAAAATTGTTTGAACTATCACACATATTCAGAAGTCCTACCATGCTTTTTCTGTTCCACCACCATTGGTTCCATCCACCACACTGTGTCCCATTGGAATTTGAACATGCGTGATAGTTCAGGAGGCGCTCTTATTTCTGGTTTCCCCGCCCTGGGGTGGCCACAGCTCCCCAGACCACAGTCACTTTCCAGGGCAGCAGGCTGCTTACTGGTTGGCTCGGCGCCCTAAGTTCCAGCATGGCTCAGATCTCAGGAGACGCTCTTGCTTCTGGTTTCCCCGCCCTGGGGTGGCCGCAGCTCCCCAGACCACAGTCACTTACCAGGGCAGCAGGCTGCTTACTGGTTGGCTCGGCGCCCTAAGTTCCAGCATGGCGCGGATCTCAGGAGACGCTCTTGCTTTGGGTTTCCCCGCCCTGGGGTGGCCGCAGCTCCCCAGACCACAGTCACTTTCCAGGGCGGCAGGCTGCTTACTGGTTGGCTCGGCCCCCTAAGTTCCAGCATGGCGCGGATCTCAGGAGACGCTCTTGCTTCTCCACTGTACGTCTTACAACATAAAGCTGGGTCAGAAGCAGTTTAAATCCCACTGATTTATTCCTCTCATTGGCTGTGGTCTACAGCAGGAAAACAGTTCTAAGACTGGGGCACTGGAAAAAGGATTTAAATCATCACACCCTCCGTCGTAAGTGGAAAGAAAGGGGCTGTTGGAGGGTGGGATGGCCGCCGCCTAAGGGGGCCAGTGTTAGGAATTGTCCCATAGTTATTCCTTAGCATGTCTCTATAATGAGGACCAAGAGCTTTTCTTATGGCCAGGAACCATGGGTGAAACTATGTGGGTAGAGTTTTTATTTTAACAGACTTTAAGATTTTTAAAAAGACAAATTCAGTGTTTATAGCAGAGTTGTTGGAAAGGTATAGAGATTTCCCATTAGTGTCTCACCTCCCACAGCATCTGACAACCCTGCATTGCCATGTTGCTGTTACCCAGGGTTGCTGGCTCACATGGGGTTCCCTTGGGTCTGGACCAATGCACGTGGATAACCATTCTTCCCTATAGTATCGTGTCCAGTATGTTCCCTGCCTTAAAATCCCCCCATGCTCTGCATGTGAATTTCCTCCTCCACTGCTGATTTTTTTTTATTGTTTGCATCATTTTGCCTTTTCCACATAGCATATAATTGGAGTTATACAGTACGTAGCCTTTTCAGATTGTCTTTCACTTAACTAGCATGCCTTCGGTTTCCTTCCATGTTTTTTAATGGTTTCAAAGTTTATTTCTTTTTCATACTGAAAATTCCATTGTCTCATTGTACCACAACCTTTTTGTGCATTCATCTGTGAGGAGCATTTTTGGTTGCTTCCAAATTTTGGCAATTTTGAATAAAACTGCCTTCTGGTCAGTGTATAGGTTTTTGTGTGGACATGCCAACTTCGCGGGGAAGTACTAAGGAGTGTGACATTGGATGGCATGGTACGAGTATGTCTAGTCTTGTAGGATGCTGCCAAAGTGGCTGTACCATTTCGCGTTCCCTCCACTGCAGACTTGTTCCGTGTTCTCACCAGCGTTTGGTGGTGTCAGTGCTCTGGATTTTGGCCATTCTAGTAAGTGTTTAGTGATAGATCATATTTTGTGATTCCCTGATAACGTACAATGTCACATACCTTTTAAATGCTGACTTGTGATCTACCATCTTTGTTATCTCCTATGTTATCTTCTAGGAGTTTTATATGGTTCTAGTTTTATATCTATGGTCCATTTTGAGTTAATTTTTGTGTAAAGCCTGTGTCTAGATTTGTTTTGTTTTTGGCACGTGGATTACTACTTGGCTTAGCATCATTTGCATTTGCTTCTTTGTTAAAAGCAGTTGACCATATTTATGTTGGTCTCTATTCTGTCTCACTGCCTTGCATACCTAGACTCAAATGTACTTGATCATAGTGTGTGTGTGTATTTTTTACTGTATATGAAATATAATATATATATTTGAATTTGGCTATGTATGTAATTTACATATTGGCTAACACATACACAGTTGAATTTGATTGGATCTTTTCTTACAATGGCTGTCTTTGGTTTTGGCATTAGATAATGCTGGCCTCATATAATAAGTTATGAACAAGTCCCTGTGCTCTTGACTGGTGTAATTTCTTCCTATGTTTGATAGAGCTCATCTGTGAACCCATCTGGTGCTTTCTGTTACGGAAGTTTATTAATTACTGATTCAGTCTCTTTAATAGATATAAGCCTATTCAGATTGTTTCTATTTCTGTGAGTTTGGCAGATTGTATCTTTCAAGGAATTGGTTCATTTCATTCAGGGATCAAGTTGTTCATTGTGTTCCTTTATGGTACTTTGAATGTATATGGGACCTGTAGTGACGGGAGTAATTTGTGTCTCCTCTTCTTAATCATATTGGGTTTTTGGGGTTTTATGGTTGTTGTTTTTGTTTTTTGAGACTCACTGTGTAGTTCAGGCTAGTTTTGAACTTACTATGTATCCCAGGCTGGCCTCCAATGCATGGCAGTCCCCCGGTGTCAGCCTCCCAAGTGCTGAGATACAGGCATGAGCCACCACACTTGGTTCATGTAGGTTTTTATGTCCTCTTCTCATTTACCCAGTTATTGAATGAATGGCTAGCAAGACCTTTCTAGCCATCTTAGACCAGGTAATACCTAGGGATTGCTAATAGTAATCCCAAGGCTCTGCCTCCCAAAAGCAAAGAAAAAGGATCTGGTTTTCAGTCTTAAGTCAGCGGCAAGGGGTTCCAGTGCAGTAGCCTGCGTTGATCTGTACCATTTGAGAGAAGAAGCAAGACTACCTGATAAGCCTCTTGCCTGCCTGAAATCTGATAAGAATGTCTACACAACTCAAGAGATCTCTGCAAACGCAGTGTGGCGAGAGAATCTGACTTAAGGAGGGGGCTTTTCTGTATTACAGCAGGTGTCCATAGGCTTTTCCTGATCTAAAGGATCTCACTCTTGGATAGAAAGCAGTGGACATTTGATCCTCACTTTAAAGATAAGGAACCAATGAATATGCCAAGGCAGGCTTACTGACAAAATCAGCACCACCTGTTTCTTTTAAAAGTGAGCAGTATGGTTGGGAGAGACAGCTATAGAGTAATAAGGTCGGTAGCATCAGGGTGGTTAGGAAAGAGCAGGCCCTCGGGGTCCAAGCCCCAGGAAGAAGTTGATTAAAAGGAAATGTGTTTCATATTCACCACAGAGGAAACTTCTTTAAAAAAATGGTACCGAGGTTTGAACCAAAATTCCCCGACCCTTTTCATTATGAGATAGGATCTCAGTCAGTTGCTCTGGCTGGCCTCAAACTTTGTGATCCTCCTGCCTGAGTCCCCTAGAGTTCTGGGATTAGAGGTGTGTGTCACTGTGTCAGCAGGAAGCTTTTCATAGGGTCCTAGGTTGGAAGGCACTCAAAAGGTGAATCTCAGAGGACCCTGACAACAAGAAGACCATGGTCTGGAGGTGGAGAAAAGATGGCCCTGTGTGCGGGAAAAGTGTAGACGATGTGGAACACCGTGAGTTTTCTGGAGTGTTGTTAACACCAAAAAACTGGTGGGTTCTTGTAAGTGGTCTTCAGCCAGATTTTAGGCTTCTTTCCAAGAAAGGGAATCAATTTGCTTGTATTTTAACTGTTTCATAAGTGCATGAGTTCTTTTCCTCCCCTAAAACATTAAATTGCCAAGGCCACGAAAGTGGCTGACCTCAAGATGTTTTTCCCTGAGAGTCTGGCAGGACATGTGCCAGCTGGATTTTTCAGTGAGGGAAAAATGCTTAGAAATCATTTAAGTGTGCATCTCTTCCACCCATTATATTGTGTGGTAAGCGGCAAGAGCAGAGCAGGCTTATACATTCCTGGGAGGCATGGGATCTGTGTTTCTGCCACATAACTTAATGAAGCTAAGGACAAAACCAGTCACATGATCAGGCTGTTTCCTATATTGATGATACATATCAAATTTTAAAGGTTTATTTTTAAAACCTTAGTTGACCGATAGTGGTTCTTGAGGTTCAGGAGAATAATTATTGTGAGTTATGGGAAAGATGAAATGAATTGAACCCAGATATGGACTTGTCTTCATCTGTAGACATAGAATGTATGTGACTTGGAATCCAGAAATACCTAGGTTTTTACAAATAAAGCATCATTTATCTTGAATTTCTCAAACACTGCTTTATTAAAGATTATGAAGATGTTGAATACCAGTTATGTGTCCTATGATAGCTGTTGCCATGAATAAAAATAGCCTGATTAGAAATCCCTGAATCATGATAATTCTGTAAACATTGTTATTACAAAAATTTTAGAAAGATAGAAGAATGACAAAATGAACCCTATATACCATTATCTACTTTCCATAGATGCTAGCATTTTGTCATTCTCATCTATACCTCCTTTTCCCCTGCCTTAATCAGTTTCTTTATTGCTGAGTCACAATACTCAATACCTACAATTTAAAGGCTCATGGTTCGAGAGGTTTCAGTCCATGGTCAATAGGCTCCAAGGCAGAATTAGCACGGTGGAAGTGCCCAGCATGAGAGAAAGCCACTCACATTATGGTAGTCAGGAAGCAGAGAGAAGGGAGGAACCAGGGAGAAAGGGAGACAGACCCTTTCAGGTCACACCTGCAGTGACCCACCTCTTCGGGCCAAAACCCAACTGCTAGCAGCAAGTCAACTATAGCACCTCCACCCTCCATAATCCAAACACGTAAGGCTTTTGTGACCATTTTGTATCCAAACCATAACACTCCCTGATCCCTAGATTATTTTTATAGTTTGTTTTATACATTGAAATGCACAAATCTTAACTGCTTCTCTTTATTAAATGGGTACTATTTCCACTACCCCAAGAACTTCCATCTTGTCAGTCCCTGATTCTCATTATGCTGCCCCAAGGCAGCTATTTCTTTCACTATGCATTAGTTTTGCTTGTTATGAACGGAACAATTAAGGATGTAATGTTTTGTATTGAGCTTTTTTGGGGCGGGTACCAGGGATTGAACTCATGACCTTGCACTTGCCAGATGGGTGCTTGTGCCACTGAGTTAAATACCCGGCCTTGAGCTCTTCCTTTTTTTTTTTTTTTTAATCTGTTTTTATGTTTGTGAGATTTGTCTGTGTTGCTGTATTTATCAGTCGCATGGAAAGATTGGGGGCTGTCTTGATTACTTTTCTTTTGTTGCTGAGACAAAATACCTGATGCCCAAAATGAAGGAAGGGAAAGTTTATTTAGCTTACACTTTTTAGAGGTTTCAGTCCATACTCAGCTGGTTCCAAGGCAAGATGGCATGGCTGAGGGGCAATTGTTCATGGTGGCAGCAAGCGACAAGAGAAAAGAGGGGAAAAGGGAAGAGCACACCTCCTCCCCTTCCTTAATATTGTACGCTGGCACCTGCCCCTGAGTGGGTACAACACTCACACTGCCAATGCCAGTGCTAGACAATGAGCCAATCACAAACCCTAGACTCAGCAACCTCCATGACTGTATGAGGCTTTGGGGGGACACCCAGAAGGTAATCATAACATTCCACCCCTGACCCCCCAAAGACTCATGCAGATCCTTTATTCAAAAGGCATTTAGTCCATCTCTTAGTTGCCGAAGTCCTAACAGTTTCAGTATTGCTGAAAAGTCCAAGTCCCAGGTCTCCTCCAAAATCTAAGGCAAATTCTTAACTGTAACTCCTTGTACAAATGAAAACAAAGTTAAACACCTCCAACATTCAATAGCATAAGATAAACATTACCATTCCAAAGAATACAAATGGGGATACAAAGGAATGAGACCAAAGTCAGTCCAGAATAGAGCAGGGCAAACCTTAAGTTCTGGAGCTCCACATTTAGTGTATGAAACAATCTGGTTGTGAGTTCCAAAAGGCAGTCTGGTTGTGGCCCCACCCCCACAGCACTTCGGTGGTTGTAGCTCCCGTGGCTTTTTTCTTGGGCTGGCCTTGCTTCCTCTGCAGGTTTATTTAGACTGTCCACACTCCTGGCTTCTCCAAACTTCTGGGTTCTCCAGTGCACCTTTGGCTTCACACTCACTGCCCTCTCAGGGGCACACTGCCTGGCCTCCCGGGCCTTCTGAAATCAGGGTGCAAGCCTTTTAACCTCAGAACTCTTGCATTCTGCGTGCATCTAAAACCAGTGCCGTGTGGATGATGTTGAGGTCTGTCAGATGGAGCAGTAGCCAGGCTTTCCTCTTTCTTGGATCACGTACCTGGGTCACTGGGCATTCTGAATCCAATTCTGAGGAATAAATTCTGCCACCACCATTCTGGCACATTGTGCAGCCTCTGCCATTTTGGAACCTCACATGGCCCCTGCCACCATTCTAGATCATGATGCTCTGTGGCTTTCTCCTCAAGGCAAAGTCTTTCACTTGCAGTTTTGAGGCTTCAAGGGGTGGAGATGTGCCACCAATTCCCGTGATGCCCCAAGGCTATCTTTTCTCCTGTTCCTTCTCAACAATTGAGATCTCAGCACTATCTTTGCAGTCATACAGCTTTACTGGAGCTTTCTTTCTCACCAAATGCGCAAAGTGCTTGGCTTTTTGCTTTTGGTTTACAACATAAATCTGGCAAAAAAAAAAAATACCCTCCCAACAATAACCGTACCACCACCTCAACATTAGATTGCCTTGAAATTTCTTCTGCCAGATTAGTTAGTCTACTACCTTTAATCTCAGTCTCAGGCAAAGTCTCGTCTACGGCCATACCACCCTGAACGCGCCCGATCTCGTCTCAGGCAGAGTCTCGACATGAGCAAAATGCAGACAAACTTTCTGCCCAGCTATAACAGACATCAGCTGGAGTCCAACAACCAATGCAGTCCTCCTTCTCAGCAGAAACCTCCCAGGCCTGGTCTTTACCAGCAGGATTTCTGTCAGTCTTCTGGTCTCCTGAGCTCTGACCAGAATCCCCCATATAGAACAGCCAAAGGTGTTTCCAGCTCTACTCCTTGCTTGAACTCATGATCCTCCTGCCTCAGCATCTTGATTCCAGAGTATTGGAATTACAAGCATGCTGTGCCTGGTTAGACTAATTGATTCTAATCTGTAAAAAGTGAGATCAAGCCTGGCAGTAGTTTCCCCACCATTGTGGATTCCTTAACAGGAAAAACATTCCTATCTTAGTTCATGAGATACTCATAGGACTCTGCCCAATAGGAACTCTATTTTGGTCAGGCTCTAAAAGCAGTGTAGCAGATTTGGTCCTCCATATGGGAGTCTCCGTATGGGTCCTCCATTGGTCCTCCATATGGGAGTCTCAGCAGTCCTACAGACTGTGTACAGTCTGGGTGCACCTGTGAAGTCCCATTCAGACCCATCCAAGTCGGACATCTTACCAAATTTTTATTTATTTATTTATTTATTTATTTATTGGTAGTGGGGATTGAAATCTACCTTGTGCTTGTCAGGCAGGTGCTTATATGACTGAGCCAAATCCCTGGCCCAGTCTTATCAAATTTAAAATCACTGTGTGATCCTTAGCAAGGATCCTGGGCTTGGATACCATCTAGTGTTGAAAAAGGCAGTGACATCAAGTTAAGGAAATTCAATAATCAGTCTGCACTGGACACCTAGACAGATGTAACCTTAAATGGATGGATATAAAATAAACCAGATGATAAAGAGTGGAATAAGTACCTAATTCTTAAATGTGAAAACATAGAGGGATATCCATGAGAATCAAGAGCTCACAGGGAACTATGACTTTATCACTAGGAACAAATAAGGTACCAGTGACTCACCCACATTACATGGGAATGGCGAAAATTTTCAGATCAAGAATTTAAAATGGTTGTTTGGGAGAAACTTAGCAAACCCAAGAGAGCACCAAAAAGCAATTTAGAAAATTTCCAGAGTTGGAAACTGTCATGAATGAAATGAAAAATACAGTGGAGAGCTACAACAAAGAACTGCAAGCAGAAGAAACAATGAGTGAACTTGAAAACAGCATCATTGAGGAAAAGAAAAAGAGTGAAGAGAAGTGAAGTTAGCATACAGAATACATAGTACAACATCAAGAGAATAAATCTAAGATTCATTGCTCAAGAGAAACCTGTAAATAGCAGAGGGGTAGAAAGTCTAAGGAAATAATAGCAGAAAACTACAAACTTGGAGAAAGAGTTATACTGAAGTAAGATCAGAGGTCACCAACAAATTCAACCCAGATATCACCATCCCGTTAGGTACAGGAGCCAGAAAGTAGCAAAGGAAGAAAATAGCATATGAAGTTCACATGGTTAGACACAGCACTAGATGTCCTAGAGCAGATATTGCAGGCCAGGAAAAAATGTATTCAGAATGCTAAAGGGGAGAAAACTCAGCCAAGAATATTGTACCCATGAAAGCTATTATTCAGAAATGAGAGATTCCTAGAAAAAGCTGAAGGAATTCATCACCACAAGATCTGTCCTGCAAGAAATGATAAAGGGAGTTCTCTAAACTAGGCATGAGGATAGGGGAAAGGGTGCTAATGTGTAATAAGACTATATTTGAATATGTGTATGTAATATTCTGAATTGTTAGAAGTATGCAGATGAATTCAGAATACTCCAATCCAGTAGCCATAGTGAATAATCCAATTGTATCTTTAATATGAAAACAAAAGAAACTATTTAAAGGATTATAACGATTACAATTTGTCAAGGGAAAAGCAATATGAGAAGATGGAAATTGTGACATTAAAGTTCAGTATGTTTGTGGGGGAGTGGAGCTAATATTTTATTGTTTGTTCCTTTGTAGTCAAAGTTGCTATTTACAGTAACTTATAACTGTATTTTTGTAACTGTCAGGTTAATCACAAATCAAAAAGTTACAGTTGATTCACTAAAAGTAAAAAACAAAAAATCAAAACCTGTGAAAAATTAGATAAACACAAGGGAAGGCATCATAAGAGGAAGAAAAAGAGAAACAATTTCGGAAATATCTAGACAAGTAATGAAATGGGGGTAGGCAAATCATTAGTTATCATTATCTTGAATGTAATTGATTAAATTCTCTAAAAGGCTTAGAGTTTCTGCATGGATGAAAACAAGAATCAACTATATGCTGTATATAAGAATCCCTTCACTTACTATGCATAGACTGAAAGTGAAGGGATGAAATAATTATTCTGTATAAATACAAACCCCCCAAAATCCAGCAAGAGTATCTGCATTAATGTTGTATAAAATAGATTGTAACTCAGAAACTGTAAAATGATCAGTACATGAGGATTTAACAGTTATTGATGTACTCAACATTGAACACCAAAGCTTGTAAGGCACGTTTTATAGATCCAAAGGAGGAAATAGATGGCAAAACAGTAGTGAAGGATGTCAACATCCTGCTATTAAGGTTATCTAGACAGAAACTTAAAGAAACTTCCTTGTTAAGTAGCATTCTAGACCAAATAGGTCTGACAGACATTTATAAGGTGTTCCATCCAACAGCTGAAAAATGCACATTGCTCTCAACAGTACCGAGAACATACTCCATGTTAGGCCGTATGTTGGTTCACAAAACAAACCAACAAACTAAAAATTGGAATCATACCAAGTAACTATTCTGACCATAACAGAATAAAGCTAGAACTCAACAAGAGGAAAGGTGGAAACAAGGGGAAAGGTAGAAATACATGGAAATGAAACAAACCCTCCAAAATGATCCATACATCAGTGAAGACAATAAAAAGGAAATTTAAAGATTTCTCAAGACAAGTGAAAATAGAAATACAACAAACCAAGACTTACAGAACGTAGCAAAAGCAGTCCTAATAAAAAAGTTGATAGCAGTAAACACCCGCATCAAAAAAGCAGAAAGACCACAAATACACATTGCACCTCAAGGAACTAGAATGACAAAAACAAACTAAATCCAAAATTAGTAAAAGGAAAGAAATGGTAAAGATCAGAGCATAAGTAAATCATGTAGTGGCTAAAAAATGATACAAAACACTAACAAAATAATTTTAGAAAAGATAAACAAAATTGACAAATTAGCTAGACTGAAAAAAAATCAGATGAAAAAAATTTTACAAGTGTTACTACAGGTACTACGGATATGTAAAGATCCTAAACTATGACAAACTATGTGTCAGTAAACTGAAAAGCTTAGAGTAAATGGGTAAGTTCCTGAATGCATACAACCTATGAATGTTAAACATGAAGAAACAGAAAACAAGAATAGAACAATAGTAACAAGAATGAACAATGATAATTAAAAAGTCTTCCTTCAAAGAAAGCCCAGGCTCAATGGCTTCACAGCTGCATTCTAGCAAACATTTAAAGAACTGATACCAGTGATTTCCAAACTAATCCCAAAAAGTGGAGGAAGAGAGAATGTTCAAACTTGTTTTATGAGGCTAGCATCACCCTGATACAAAACTAGACAAGGACATAATAGAAAAAACTATAGGACAATATCCTTAATAAACACATACGCAAAAATTCTTAATGAGATACAACAAACAATTCAACAGCATATTACACAGATAATTGGAATGGGTATGTAGCTCAGTGGGAAAGCACCCGCCCCCCGCACGCACCGCTGCCAAAAGATCTTTTATCCTGACCAAGTAGGTAGGATTCAACCCAAGGATGCAGGGATAGTTCAGCATCCACAATCAGTGTGGTGTATCACACCAACATTTCAAGAACAAAAATGATACGGTAATTTTCATAGACACAAAAAGATTTCATAAAATTCAGCATCACTCCATGATAAAATCTCTCAACAGTTACATTTAGGAGGGAAAATTCAAACCCATAGCTAACATACTGGAAGTTTCTTTGCTGGGCTCTAGAACAAGACAAAGATGCCCACTTTAGTACATCTGCTTTATTCAATATAGTATTAGAAGACCCACCCGGAACAATTAGATAAGAGAAAGAAAGGGCTCCCAAATTGTCCCTGTTAGCAGATGACATGATTATACACATATATGTGAAATCCTAAAGGCTCCACTAAAAACTGTTAAATTTAATAAATTCAGTAAAGTTGCAGCATACAAAAATCAATGTAGAAAAAGCAGTACTATTTCTATACACCAATAATGAATGACCTGGAGAAGAAATCAAGAAAGCAGCCCTAGTCCCAGTGGCTACGAAGGGAGGGTTCTAAACAGAAAGGGCTGGGAATGTCAGTCAGTGTGAAGTCCCTGGGTCCAGCCCCCTGTACCAATGAAGGGAGAGCCCCTTCAGTGTCATTGCTAAGTGTTAGGTCAGGAAAGGCAAGTGGAGAATAAGACCCTTCAGACTCCTCGTTAGAGTGTGATCCCTGGAGACTTGCAGCCGCAGATGCTGCTGACAGGCCAGGAGGGTCCAGGGCCCAGGCAGCCAAGACGAAGGGTTCTACGGTGGGCTGGTCTGAGCAGAATTCAGCATGGAGTGACACTGAGGTGGCTCTCCCCGGGAATCCTGTGTGCCCTGGATTACTGGTTGCCTACGTAACAGAAGGGTTGGGGTGGGGGACGGTGCGGTAGGGTGGCTGCGTGTTAAATAACACTCCCTTCCATGGACATTAAACTTCTAAATGTTGAGAACTGTTGTCAGCTCCTGGGCTGCCCAACGGTCTCCCTTTTAGATAGTTGTTAAAATGAAGTGATTCTCAACTAAATTATTTCTTGGTTTAAGAATTATTACTTGTCTGAGTTTCTCTTGTGAAACTGGCTGTAAAACTCACCGCATGCGTGACCTTCATTCCTGGGAGGACAGGAATGTCCCAGGTCATCTCTTCCATCTGGGGGAATCTAGCTCATCTCCTTGCTCCCCCTAGATTTAAGACTTGGGGTTCCTCACTGCCACAGCACTGCAGGGTCCACCGCTAGTTACCCCAAGAGGTCCCTCAAAACGAAACCTGCACATCTTCACTTCACACCACTTCTCCGTAAGATTCACAGTTCCTCCATACTGCTAATGAAATCCAAAAGGCTTCCAAGGAAAAGGAATTTGTCATCACAACAAGCAGGAAGCATTTATGAAGAGCGGCAGGTGGGAAGCTGTTCTAAACCGCGTCACGCGTTTAATTGTAATGTCTCCGCATTTTTATCATACAGATACTATTTTCCTATTGTATTGATGAGGAATCAGGCTGAGCGAGCTTAAGGGACTTGGCCTAAGATCACACAGATATGTAGGGATGGAATTAGGACTTGCACTAGGATCTTGTGATCTCCTTTGAATATCCTTTACCTTTTTGCTTATTTCGTTTCTCTCTTTTGTCTTCCACACCCTTTGGCATTGCTGAAGAGCAGCTGGCCCTGTGGGAGCTCTGCCAGTACAAGGGTGTCAGAACGTCTGTGAGCAGATTGACAAACTGAAGCCTGCCATAGGGAAGGATTCTTTTTCTATGGGAGAGACACATTTTGCTTTCTTTTCTTGATTATGTGCAGATTTGAAGCCCTTCCAGCTGCCAAAGTCCAGCTAGAAAATAGAAAACTGAGAGGTGATAGTCACTTGATTATTGTTCTAGATTAATTTGATAATTAGGTCCGGAAATTGAATAATGATGTGATATTTTATTTTACTTTTTTATTTTATTGAAAGCAGGTAATTGTGAAGCAAAGGAAAGCTATTTTCCAGCGCACACTCACAGACATTTATCCTCACAAATGCACCATATATTTAACAAAAAGAACATGTTTTGCATCACTGGCCACTTTATTTATATGAAACATCTTTTTTCAGATTAATAAGTTATTTCAGACACCTCAACTTGAAATCCTTTGAATATAACACTTCTCAGTCAAAGTGCCATGATTGGCCCCCAACAGGGCGGAGTGTGAAAAAACCAGACACCAGCTCCTGTCCAGAGCTCTGGAGTGAAGCCCAGAGCAGCAGGAAGCCTGGAGGTTTGAGGCTGGCAAGACTTCAAAACGCAGCTCTGCTGCGGGGCCCAGGATGGCACAGCTGCCAGACCCAGACGCCCGCGGAGGAGAGGGGGCAGCACCAGTAATCACACGAGGCTTCCCGTGGTCTCCAAGGACCCACACTAGAGGGTACATGTTAGGATGGCAGGGACAGAGCACAGAGCCGGTGAGTGGGGTGGCTTTCCTCCATCCCTGCCTCTCCTTATTTCCTTCCTTTCATCCTTTGAGCACTTTTATGGTCCTGGTGCTGGGCAGTGCCTGTTAGGAGTTCCCAGTTTGGGGAATCAGCGGATGACACCTTCCCGAATGGCTCAGTCCAGTTGGTGTGGGGGCATTGCTAACACACAAGGTGCTCGGCAGGGACCGTGTCCTTGGGAGCTGTGGAGCATGCTGGGTTCTTCATGTCTGGGTGCAGGGCTCACTTCACTCTGCCACTTCTTTCTGAATAGCGTGACCATATATTTTATGGTGGAAACCAAGACACTTCTGAAAGTGAAAGAGGGTTTAAATACAAACTTTATTATTTTTGAGATACTCATTTATTGAGCAAAAATTGGTTTTTATTCTATTAGTAATTCAATAAAATAGGTACATAAAATGAAAAACTACTCTCACCAGGTTTTTGGAAAAACAAAACCCACATACATCAAAGCATCATCTGAGCATTAAAAAATAACATAATCAGAGCTGTTTTTTTGGAATCTATTCATACTTCTTAGCCATGTCTGTCCTCAAGCCACATCACAGGTGTTTTTCTGAAGAATGTGTTTTTAAAATCTATCTCAAATTTTCTTCTTAAAATTTCCTGCAATATTCAAAGCTTGATTTTGTGGTCAGTGAATTTTAAATTCTTGGCATTGTCTAAGGACTATATTTTGCACGGTCAGCAACACTATCCAGTTTCCATCAACCCCAAATAAACCCTGTTCTGTTGGTACTTCAATTTTCTCCTCTCCCCAGCTCCTGCCAACTGACAGATTCTCCTCCTTCTATCTCTGGGGATTTGCCTATTCTGACCATTTCAGAGAAATAGAATCACCTTGTGCGTGAGTCCTTTAGACTGGGTTCACTCCTCATAAGGAACCCAGAATCTGTCTATGTTGTATCATGCAGTAGTTCTGCAGTGTATAGAAAGCCCACATTTTATTTGTCCATTCTGTTGGTAGACATCTGAGTTATTTCCACTTTGGGGCTACTATGAGTAATGCTACTATAAACATTTCTGTACAAGTTTTTCCATGAATTCTCTACATGTTTTTATTTCTTGTGGCTATAAACCAAGGAGTAGACTTCCTGGATTGTATGGTAGCTTCTGTTTAACTTTTTGAGAAGCTGCCATGCTGTTTACAGTAACTACACCACCATTTTCAACCCCAATGTATGAGAGCTCCAATTTCTCCACATCTTATCAGAACTGGATATTGTGTATTATTTGTAGTGTATTCATTCTGGTGGAGATGGAGGAATAGCTCGTGGTGGTTATGCTTCGCATTTCCTTACTTCCATCTTCTCATGCTCAGCATCACATCTTTGAAAAAATGTCTATAAAATTCTATGCTCAATTTACATTAGGCTCGTTGGGTTTTTTAAACTAGTTTATTTACAAGAGTATATATTCTGGATGCCAGACTCTTAAGACAAATGATTTGCAAATATTTCCCTCCTTCTGTTGTTGTCTTTTCACTTTCTTAATACTGTCTTTTGCCTAAGTCCAGTTTACTGTTTTTGTTTGTTTGATTATGTGGTTGGTAGCATAGCTAAGAAATCATTGCCAAATTCAAGGTCATGCATTCTTTTACCTAAATTTCTGTGTTAGCATTTTATTGTTTTATTGCTCACATTTAGGGATTTGACCCGTTTGTGTTGACTTCTCTTTATGGTAGAAAGCAGGGGTGTACATGGGTTCTTTGTCCTGTGGCTATCTAGTCCCAGCACCATTTGTTGGAAAGATTGTCCCTTCCCCATTGAATGGCATTGGCACCTTTGCCAAAAACCAATCGACCATAAATCTGTGTATTTATTATCTGGACTCTCAGATCTGTTCTGTTGGCTCGTGTGCCTGGCCTTGGTGCCACACGATCTCGATTGTTGTAGCTTTGTAGTGACTTCTGAAATTGGGACACTATAGGTCCTGCAACTTTGTTTTGTTTTCAAGATTGCTTTGGTTATCCTACGCCCTTACAATGTCATACGAGTTTTCTATAGGCTTTTGTCCATTTCTGAAAGAAAGGGCAGTTGGAATTTTGATAAGGATTCTATTGAATCTCTAGGTCAGTTTAGAGAGTATTGCTATTTCAATGGTCTTAAATCTTCTAATCTATTAATACAAGATGTTTTTGCCCTTATTTATGTCTTCTTTCATATCCTTTTATAATGCTTTGTAGTCTATAGGGTTCTTACACTTCTTGGATTAACTTTATTCCTAAGTATTTTATTCTTTTTGATGCTATTGTAAATTTGATGGTTCTTTTAAATTCATCTTCATATTGCTCATTGCTGAAGTATAGAAATGCAGTTGGTTTTATATATTCATCTTGTATCCCAGAACCTTACTGAAATAATTCATTAATTCGGTTAGGTTTTTATAGATTCTTTGGAGTTTATAAGGTCATGTCATCTATAGAGATTATTTCTTTCTTTCCAATTGGGGTGTTTTTTTCCTAACTGTCCTAACTAGAACTTCCCCTACAATGTTGAACAAAAGTAGTGAAAGTAGACAGCATTGTTTAGTTTCTGAATTTAGAGAGGTAGTATCTTTCAGCCTTTTACCATTAAGTGTAATGTCAACAGTGGGTTTTTCATGATTTCCTTTATCAAGATGTGAGAGTTTCTTTGTATTCTTATTTTGCGTTTATCGTGAAATAGTGTTGTAGCTGATCTGTTTTCTGTATCTTTGATAGCTGTACTGTGATGAAAGATTTAAAACTGATGTCTTTTGGACTCTCTGAGGATATCTTATTAAAGACTTCCAATTGATTTTGAACAAAGTGTAACCAGAATTGAGAGCTGTTATTTATATAAGCATTCAGTGCCACTTAAAATACTTACATTAACTTTGAAAGGAATTTTTCAAACTCTCAGACACTTCTGAAACCTAACTGATGATAGAGTAAAAAGTGTGAACTATTATACTGCAGCATTAAGAAAAAATCAACATCAACCGTGTCACAAAAGTCTGTAGTCTTTATAATTAAATACAAACTTTACTAAGTACAGCTAGTTTTTTGATTGGTAGCATATCATGACTTACAATATTGCAGTAAAAAATTGTGTTCATACAATACATTCCAGGCACAGTGGTACCTCTGTTCACGAACTTGATTTGTTCCACGGGGAAGATCATTGTGTTTGGATTCACGTGGAAAAGATGGCCATAGTCACCTTTGTCACCCGATGCAGAGCACCCAATGTTCTGCTTTCATGAGTGGAATCAAAATTTTGTCAGTCACCTCTGTGCATTAACTGAATGGTTTGTGAACAGACGTGTTCATGAACCGAGGTGTTACTGAACATTTTACTCAGTAGAGTCTTAATTTGGTAAAAACGTTAGTTTTACTATAATGATAAACTTGTCAAATTTGTGTAAACACCATTGCAAAAACAGATCATTCTATCTTCAATGTCATACTTTAATTGAATTTATTATTCTCAATAATGTTAAGTTTTCACTTTTGGCAGAATGAACATTTTAAAACTCTTAATTAGAAGAAAAATAACATTGAACTTAACTGATTTTCTATTTGAAGCATCAGACAACAGTGGTACTAAGCTGATGTTGGACTTTTATATTTGTTTTCTTTTCAATTTTTATTTTTTATTAGTGTATATTATGTAGAATGATCACATTCCTTGTGCAGAGTTGGTACATGTACATAAAACATCCTAATTCTTTTTCTTCAGTCCCCTCCCCTCCCCTTCACCCACTTCCCACCATCTCCTGTCCCCTTCCCATTTGCAAGAGGTGTATCTCCCTGTTTTCTATTATCTATCTGTTATTTTACTCTTTAATTTATTTATACTTTGAGTTTAAGACTAAATGTGATATTAAATCTGTGTCTGATTTATTTCAGTTAATATATGGGCTCCAGATACGTGTATTTTCCTATAAATAACTCAAATTTATCCTTTATGGCAGAGTAGTCTTCTGTATAAATACTATATTTTCTTTATCCATTCATCTGTTGAAGGGTATACAGGCCACTTCTCTAATATAGCTAACGTGAGCTGTGCTGCTATAAACATAGGTCTGCATGTATCAGTGTAATATGACGTCTTTAACTCTTTCAGGAAGATACCTAGAAGTGGAACAGCTGGGTCAAATGGAATTTCTTTTCTTTTTTTTTAAATTTTATTTAAAGAGAAAAAACAAAACAAAACAGAATAAAGGGTAGCAACAATACAGAATTCCAAGGAAAAAAGGAAAGGAACAACAACAAAAAATCCTAAGAAATTATTACTTGACAAATTACATACTGACTTCTTGGAAAGAGTTGTTCAAATTACAAAGTTAAAGCATGTAAAGTAGACATTCAAACAGTGAGACTGTTAACAGTTCTGCTCCACGATTTGACAAAAACAGCAATATGGTCATCCATCTTACCCACTCAAATATACATGCAATTATATCAAAAGGGTAAAATTAAACACAACAAAACAGAACAAAGCAGATCACAAGAAAGCAATGTAAGAGACATAGATTTCAAAACTAGACAATCTGAGATATTCACTCTCTATCATATTGACTCTTGTTTTCCTCCAAATAGTTGTCCATATTGTCACATACAGGGAATTCACATGAAACAACATAGTATGGAATTGATCTGAGCAGGACGAGGAGGGCATTTCAGGTCTTCAAGACCAGACATTAGG